>PVJO010001281.1:0-122456 GCA_004026905.1 Hystrix cristata | reverse complement strand
AGCGGGGCTCTGTTGGCGCGCGCGGGCTGTTTGAACTTGGCGCGCGCGGGCTGTTTGAACTTGGCGCGCGCGGGCTCTGGGAATACGGAAGTCACGAATTATGTTGGACTTTGCTGAAGTGGCTTGCCTCTTGGCTCCTGACACACAGGGAGTTGGGTGGTGAGGAACCAATAGGTAGCAGGAATTAGGAACAAGCCTGGCTAGGGGGCTTGGATTTCATGGTCTCCAGGCAGGGTGGGCTGCAGAGGGGACCTGGAGGGCAGGAAGGTGGTTGAGCAGGCAGTGGTCTCAAATGAGGAGTTTTCTGCCACAGCAAAGATGCTCCGGGGATGTATCTTGGGCTCTGAGACCCTGGAATTCCTAGGATGGTCATGCAACTGTGGCAGGACATTTGGAAACCCCGGGAACTCGGGCTGTGTGGTCACCTTGCTCGCTGGTGGAGGAAATGGGCCCGAGAGGCTAAGAAGCTTGCCCAGATCCTCAGTGGACTAGAAGTTGGGTCTTCATAGTTCTGAGCAGCGCAGGGTGAGGCGCCTGCACTCTTCCAGCCCAAGTCTGTGGTAAGCAGGGTGGGAGGCAGCTGAGGGCCATCAGCAGCACGGGAAGCAAGGTCAGAGGCCATCTGTCCCAAAATAGATGCCTCAGGGCAGGAGGGTCCCCAGGCCTAGTCCCTGAAAGCAGCCTGCACCCCCCTCCCCAGGGTCTGCGCTCAGCCTGAGTGTCGCCTTGTAACGAGATGGGGGTCTTGGAGAGCCATTTCCAGGTTCTTGGTGTCCCAAAGAACTGAGCAGGACAGTCAGAAGGAGCAGCAACAATAAGATGCATTAAAAAGGGAAACAAGCCAAAGTCACTCCTCAGGGTGAGAGCACCTGGGGGAGAGCTCACTGCCTACAGAAGCAGTGCTGGCGCCTCTGGCCTTGGGGTGGCTGGAGTTGACAGGAGTCCTGGCCCTGTGGGGTGCTGACTCAGTCCACCTGTCTGCAGAGAGCTTCCGATCATGCAAGGTTTGAGAGAAAAGGATCAGCACATCCAAAGCCCATTTTGTGTGTGTGTGCGCGCATGTGTATATCAATGAGTCTAGACACAGCCCACAGTCCTGTCATTTTGGTTTTGCCTATGCCGGCCGGGGTCCTGGGGAACAGGGTGATCTTTATCTGATGGTTTCCTGATGTTGGTCTGGTCTCTCAACTCTTGCCCTAGGGCTTCCTGTTGTTCACTTGTCCTTATTCTTCCCCCTGCCTCACCCTGATGGTCTGTGTGGGTGCATACAAGGCCCACTCCCTGGGCGTCGTTGCCTGTGAGAAGTGCAGGGCTGGCCAGCGGGGTGGATCTCTGCTCTGGCCTGAGAACAGAAGCTGAGGCCCAGTGTGGCCCATAATGGGGAAGTGGTGCCTAAGGCCTGGTATGGTGTCCAGGGCACTGAGGGGAGGTGGCATGGTGTAGAGCACAGACCACTGCAGACTAGCAGAACTGCCCGAGACTCAGTGGTGTGCTAGGATTTGTCAGGTACTAGGGGTAAGCAGGGATGGGGGGACACAACCCCCTGGGTGGGCTCTTTGGGTACCTGAGGTGGTCTAGATGAGGTCTACTGAGATGGTGAAGGGAGGGGTACACTAAAATGGGTTAGGATGCGGTCTCCTGAGGAGAGGAAAGTTAAGAAGGGTCACCCAAGTGTTCTAGAATGGGGTTTCTGGAGGTAGGCTAGGATGGATCTCCTGAGGAGCGGTAGGATGGGGTCTCTGGAAGTGAAGCAAGATAGATGGGTCTGAAGAGGGCTAGGATGGGCTCTCCCGAGGTGAGGAGGGTTAGGTCTCCTGAGATGGGCCAGGATAGGGTCTCCCAAGGAGAGGACAAGTCACCTAAGTTGGTCCCAGATGGGGTTTCCTGAGGTGGTCTAGGATGGATCACGAGGTAGTTCTGGATGGGGTCTTCTGGGTAAGGAGGGTTAGGATGGGTCACCTAAGTGGTCTAGGAAAGGGTCCCCAGAGGAGTGGAGAGCTTGGATGGGTCACCTGTTATGGTCCACAGAGGGGTCACCTGAGGTAAGGTGGGATAGGATGGGTCTTCTGAGGTGGTCCTGGATGAGGGCTACTGAGAAGAGATGGTCTAGGATGGGGTTGCCTGATGTGGTCTACAGGGGAGTCACCTGAGTGGTCTATAATGGGGTTTCCTCAGGTGAGCTAGGATGGGCTCTCTTGAGGTAAGGAGTAGTAGGATGGATCTCCTGCGATGGGCCAAGATGGAGTCTTCCCAAAACCTGAGCCAAGCACTGGTGACCTGCAGTCTAGGGCCAGAAGAGCTCCAGAAAGGGAGGGTGGGCTTGGGCCCTGGTGTTGCCTACTGATGCCCCTTACCATGGTGCCCGCCCCATGTCCAGGCTGTGAGCAAGACCGCCTGTCCTTCAACTTCTGTGAGCTCCTGCACATCATGGGCCACTGCGAGCTGCCCACTGTTCGCGTCCAGTGCTGCCACTCGTGCCACCCATCTGGCCACCAGCAGGTAGCCCACCACTGACCAGGACATGGGCAGGACAGACTGTCAGGCAGCCCAAGACACACAGACCTCAGCGCCGCCCCGCAGCCCCCACGGTGCTAACCCTGCCCGCCCAACCCAGGGCAGGCAGGGATCCCTCCCCTCAGGAAAGGTATTTTTTTACTGTAAAGGTTCATGTGACATTTGTTGTTATTTACATAAATACCTATTGTTCCAAAGCACAGCTCGGCTTCATCTCGGGTCAGGGAACCTCAAGCAGAGCCCTGCCCTCCATCCTTTCCCAGTTCTCCTCATCCTGGACCCTCTGTGACGGCAGCTGTGCCCATTTCTGGACAGAGTAGCACTGAATGCGGGTGTGGAGGCCACTGGGGCAGAGGGTCCATCTGGGGAGGCCACTCCAGAAGGCTGGGGTAGGGTACAGCTGGTAAACTTGTATGATCTGGCTCCATCCACACCATTTACTTGATGTCCGGCCCTCGGAGACCTGTTTCCAGGGTAGAGCCACACACACTCCCGAGCTGCAGGGCTCACTGTCACCTTCAGGGGCTGCCCCAGCCCCTCTGCTCTGCCGTGGCCTGGCCCTCCTTACTCCTCCTGGTCCCTACTGTCCCTCTCCATCTCCTCAGTGCTCAAGGGTGGGGCTGGCCTGGTCATGGCCCTTTCCCCACTGTCAACCCTGGGCACCAGGCTTCACCACACTGACCCGTGGCCCGCAGCATGGCCTCTGCCTACCCACAGCCTCCTCCCTGTGGTAAAACATTCTGTGGAGCCAGGCTGCAGTGTATACATACCAGGGAGCAGCTGGGTGTGAAGGTACTCGGGCAGGGAGGACTGGATACTGTCCTCCTTCCAGGCTCAGCCACGGCCACTCCTTCCCTTGGGCTGCAACCTTGGAGCTTTCACCTCTTTTCTACATCTCCTCCTGGAAGGTGTTAGTATGGGGGTCTGTGCTGGAGAAGAGGCCTATCAGGTGCCAGGGGCAGCAAGTGGGCACTCTGTGTGTGCCTTGTGGCATTGGGCCTGGGTGGGCCCACCAAGAATCACTCAATCACTCATTGGGGACTGAGACCACAGGACCATATCCAAAAGCAGAATAATCAGTACCATGGCTATGCCAGAACGGGAGGGAGTGTGGGGACTGCCCAGCTGTTGTGAAGCTGTGTACCTGCTGCTCCCAGCCGCCTTGCTCACCTGGTCCTGAACATTCCCTGTTCCCGGTGAGAGCCCAGCACATGGCTGGCCCAGGTGGCACAGGCCCAAGAGAGACCCCAAGTCTCCACCTCCTCTTCTAAGCGCTGGATACCCCGTGGTGGAGGGAAGTCATCCAAGGTCTGTCGGGAAAGCATGAGGCCTGCTTCCTGTCTCTGTGAGGAGGTCCTGGGCACCCACACTGAGTAACAGCATCTCAGGGTTTCATCGGGCAGCGGTCCTCAAGGACGGACGCAGGGGCAGACACAGTGCAGCCCTGGGGTCCCAGCACTGCTGTGTCGCTGCTATTGTGCAGTGCGACTCCAGGTTCCTCACAAAGAGCAGCTTACGGCCCTGGCCCACCCCACCACCCTCACCCTGTGGAAGGACATTTGGGCTCAGTCACTGTGTGTTCTTCCAGTAGTGGCTCAGGTATCCCCAGCGGCAGCTGGGCCTGAGCTGTGAGCTGGGCAGGAGGCAAACAAGCTGTGACCGGCAAACCTGGACAGTTGGCAGGAGGACATCTGTCCTCCGCAGGGGCTTGACCTGTGGCTTGGCCACAGCTCTTGGGCCACTCCTGCTGGCACAGGCGTCCTGACCCGGCCACCACACTGGAACAGAGGGCAGAGACGCTCAGAGTCAATGGCCAGGCTGGCAGGTGAACCCATGCCCTGGGGACAGGCCCAGGCAGAACATTACATAAAGGAATTTATTTTAACCTGAAAATCAGTACAGAAGCTGCTGTCATATCGAAGGACAGTCACCTGGCAGTGCCCCTCGTCTCCTCTCGCTGCCCAACAGTGGAATGCTCAGTGCCCACACCAGGCCTCCCACTGGCAAGGGCCTCATTGGCAGGTCCAAGCACACAGGAAGACAACACTGTATATGATGAAGGGGGTCTCGTGCAACAACACAAACACCTCATCAGGAAAACCTGACTGGGGTTGCCTAGGGTGCTTCCTAAGTCAATGTAACATAGCAGAAACCACAGTATTTCCTGGCTGCCACTGTTCAGCTGTCAGCTTGACAACAAGCGGCACCCAAGCTACCAGGCAAAGGAGGGTGAGGATGGGGTTCCCACAAACACTGTGCTCACAGACGGAAGAGCAATCGGGAGGCTCAGGCTTACATAAATACATGCAAGGGGGTCGTGCACCAAAATAGAATTTGTTATAGAAAATAGATGTACAGAATCTAGAAAAACATTGATAAAATAGCCTACAAAAATATAAACTGTAGTAAAAATATACAAAAGTATTAACGGGTTCAACCCATTTAAAAACAAATAACAAAAACACTGACTATAGAGTTGCAACTCCCCAACCCCAGCATGTCCATGCACCCAGCAAGCAGAGACACATGCAAGATGAGCAGTGTGTGCCAGCCTTGGCCAAAGGGTGCCCTTCAGGTGGCCGGCAGAGGGGCCCAAGGGGCACCAGGGCCAAGAACAGGTCTCTCCTTAGCCACAGGAGAAAGCAGGAAGTGTCGACACAAAACAGTGGGGCTTCAGTCTCTCCTAGCCGCAGCCTGGAGAAAACACACACACACACACACACACCCGTCCAGCACACACACACACACACACACACACACATACACCCCTCCAGCACACACACACACCCCTCCAGCACACACACACACACACACACACCCACCCACCCTCCAGCACCAGGCACTCAGCGAGTGCACTGTTCCAGGGAGCCCTCCAGGAAGGCACCTAGTCCACCTCCAGGACTGCTCTGCTCGCACACACTACCTGGCCACAGAACAGCCCCTGCTGTGCAAACACTGTGGCACTGCACCTCTCCGGGAAAAACCAGACTAAACGAGCTCAATCCTGAGGGGCTGCTCTTTGCCCCTGAATATGGCAGCTTGGGCTGGCACCTTGTATGGGAAACTGACTTGGAAATCAGTGGAAGACTGCAGTCCCCACTCACAGCCAGGCCTCAAAAACCACTCCCAAGACACACATAATGGCAAGATACATTTGAGATACCCAAAGAGAAGCAGCTGAACGGAGATCAGCTCCCTCTGCATAGTGATTAGCAGCTTCACCAAAG
This sequence comes from Hystrix cristata, assembly GCA_004026905.1. Taxonomy (NCBI): domain Eukaryota; kingdom Metazoa; phylum Chordata; class Mammalia; order Rodentia; family Hystricidae; genus Hystrix; species Hystrix cristata. Next base: position 116,715 of record PVJO010001281.1, on the reverse strand, counting down.
TCAGAAGCTAGGTTCAGCCTAGTGTGCTGAAGTACCAATACAGCCAAGAAACCACTAAAAGCTGACAGCAAAAAAAATACAGGAGGTTTTAGCTCAGTGGTAGAGCACCTGCCTAGCAAGCACAAGGCCCCAAGTTCGACCCCCAGCACCCCCCAGTTACAGGAGCATTTCTTGAACCTGCATTGCCTCAATTCTTAGTTGGAGTGTATTTAATCAACTAAAGGACATTTTCAATTTTTTCCCAGTAGTGTAAAATACTCCACGTAAGACTGTTTCTCTCGTGTTGAGTAATACTGTGCCAGGAAACATTTGTTCACGACACCCACACCTCAGGGATGGTCCCAGGGGGCTCAACAAAATTAGCCAGGACCTGCCTAGCACCCTGCCATGTCAGAGGGCTCGTGGATCCCACACCCTCGGCAAGGACAAGGCCTCTGGCAGCCAGGTGGAGGCTGGGCAGTAACTCCCGAGAGCCCTGGCCTCCGGAAGGTGCTGCCAGGCCCCGGTGCAGGAAGACAGGGGCACTGCCGCTCTGGGGCCTGTGCTTGCTGCTGTGCAGGAGACCTGGCCCAGCAGCCCCACAGCGTCCTCTGCGTCCCTCGCACGGCTAGGCAGCTCACCTGGAATCCTGCCCCAGCCCTATGGGGAAAATGACTTCCTTCTAGAAGTCAACCCCTGGATGGAAAGAGTTTTCCAGACACCTGCACAGAGATGCCAGCCACAGGGCAAGCTGGGGCAGAACTGGCATCCACTTGCAAACACACGGGCTGGTGCAAGGCCAAGCCCCCCCCATGGAGGGGGCACCTCTAGTGAAAGGCTGTGCATGGTGGGGCAGAGGAAGGCTCCTGAGCTTTCAGTGGAGGCTGCCCCAGAATAAAGATGTGCTTGCTTTTCTAAGGAAGATTCTCTGGGCACAATGACCTCACCCCATGGGAGCAGTCACACTATGAAGCCCTGGTACATCCTCCAAGCACTGCTGTTTAAGACACGCACACGCACACACAACTCACTATGTACAAGAGAAGGAACAACGAGGAAGGCACCCAGCAAGGCTGGTTTTCATGGGGTGAAGACCAACCCAGTTGGCAGAAGCTGTAAACAGGCTCTTGGAGACAGCCAGCTGATAAGTGCACAGTGATTCACCAATCAGGCAGAAAGCAGGACTGTGACGCATGTGACCCAATGCTACACCACGGCGCCGGCTGTAAACAGAGCAGGTCCCTCTCCAGCCCAGAGTTGGAAATGAGAAAGTGCAACCTGGCTCTGGACACCTGCCCTGCAGAGTCCCGGAGGCCACAGATGTTACACTTCGTCATTATATGAGCAGAGACCCCTGCGTTTCCACTTTGGACACACTTTGGTTACCACAGCAAAGAACAGCGTCTGGGGGAGGGGTCGCTCAGGCATCCTCCTCCTCATCACTGACCAGCCCACCCTTGTCAGGGCCAGGCTCCCGCTCACGCAGGAAGTCCTCACGGATGGCCTCCAGCTCGGTCAGCTCCTGCCGCACCTTCTCCAGGTGATAGGCACGTCGGTTCCGGATCTGGCGAAGGGGGAAGGGGTTCAGGTCCACAAAGGAAATGTTGATCAGCTTCCTGGTGTGGAAAAGAGTAGGGGGGGGCAGGAGTGTCAGTGAGTCTCTGAGTGCTCCCTACAGCCTCCACAGCAGAAAAGCCCAGGGCCAGGCAGGAGGACGCCTTGCTCGGGGCTTGGGCAGGGGGACAGATCTCCCACAGAAGGGCACGGGCTGAGGAGACAGCCCCGAATCCTGCCCAGACAGAGACCCCAGCTCTGCTACACCTCTTCTGGCCCGATTCCCCACTGGCACACTGGGAGCAGAGTGTCCCCTCCCAGAACTCGGGGGTTCCTGAGAGTGCCCAGTGCTTGTTCCTAGTCCATGGATGCTGGTGGGTGTGAGTCCTCAGGGCCAGTGCCAGGTCGGACTGACTGACCGGTCATGGGCAGATGGCTGAGCAAACCAGCAATGACAGTCGGTCAGTAACATGACAAAGTCAACAGTCTACAGAGAAGGGTTTCCATTATCGCTGGGTCAAGGACCAATTTTCAACAAGTTACAAAATCATGACTTGCCTTTAACCACTGCCCAGCTGTCTGATAAAGAGAAAACTAAGACCTGTCCTGAGGCTGCCGTTGCTCCCAGCACGCAGGTTAGCCCACGGCTCCTGGGCACAGGAGGAACTGGCTTCCTGCACAGACACATACCCTGCCTCCAGCTGAGGGCCCAACATACATGCAGCCCAGGAGGGCTGGGTCAGAGCAGCATCCCTGACCGGTGTGCCAGGTGTAGAGGCACAAGCCTTAGAACGCCACCTCCACATTTACTACCCTACACCTCAGACATGCCTGATGAACCCTGACGACTCTAGCCAGGAAACAGCTGGCAAGAAAGGCCAGCTCTGTTCAATGCCAAGCTCCCACTGTTCTAGAACAGGTGAGCACCAGAGCTGAGGGCAGCCCTGAGCAAGGGATGCTGTGTGGCGACTGGCTGGGAAATAAAACACCACGGGGACCAGCCCCGAGAGCTCACACACCAGCCCTCCCTCCTGCAGCTATGAGCCTATGGGCTCCACAAACCCAAGACCTAGGCATCCTCCCCTTTGCTAAGAAAGCAAGCACTGGGAGGGCGAAGGGAACATTTCCACTCAGTCCTTGGTCAGGAAGCCAGCTGGCCCATCAGCCCTGGAGCAGCACAGGGTGACCCAGGTTCTACTCTGCAATGCTCAGCTCCACCCAGCACCCAGGGGTCCTGCTGCAGAGACTGTTTCAACCTGTGTCACCAAACTCCTGGATGCACTTGGTTGTAGAAGGCCCTTCCTCCTGTCCTGTGAGACACGTTCATGTGCTACAGAACTGGTGCTCCTGGAACTATTCATGTGGACGCTTATTAAACATCAGGGCCTCCATGCAGAGGGGCCTAGGAATCTGCAGTCTTAACAGCCCCCCTCCACCCCTTCCTGCCAGCGCACATTCAAGCCCGCCTGGACGTTCTAAAGCAAGGGGCACTGCACCAAGATGCTCACAAGGTGGCGCTGCAGGACCATGCGAGACCTGGTGGGTGCCCCCCCCAGCCCTGATGGGCGTTGACAGGCGAGGCTGGTGGACTGGGCAGGCTCCATCTCTGAACCGAAGGCTTTCAACACAAGGTTAGCTGTCGGCCTAGGGGAGCCCCATCTGGGGTCTTTCTCGACAAGATGAGTTAGCAGAAAGCTCTTGAGGTTCCCCCAACCTGGCGTTGCTCACAGCCAAGTGTGACCCTCAGATACCTTCTAGGCAGAGGTAAGTTCCCGCTGCTACCCTGTCACTACTGGCCCTAAGAGCCTCAAGTGAAAGACACCAAGATGCCAGAGAACCTGTGTGGCATCCACTGGCTCCCTCTGCTGCCAACAAACACCCCAGCTGTGCTCCAGGGGACACAGGGCCACAGGGACTCCAGGACAGAAGACAGTGTGACTGGGGGACAAAATGATTCAGAATGCTTGGCTGTCCAAGCCAGAGCCCGGGTTCTCCCATACTCAGACCCTCTCTCCTCAGTTTGCCCCAGCTCTACAGCCCCAGGCCACCTCCTGCCTGGACCCCTCTTCACAGCCATTATCCTCGGGTTCCCAGGGCTGGGTTCTGTGCCAATGTGACCTGTCCCTCTCTTGCCTAAACCTGTGGTGACTTCCTAGTACTCTTAGTGCTAGCAAGCTTCCAAGAGCCTGGACAGCCCAGTTCCACCATGGCCAGCTACTCTGGCAGACTGATGACCCGGTTAATCCACTTCCACACCTCCCCAAGCACTTGCTCTCACTCCTCTGCGTGCTGCCCCAGAGGGGTCCCTTCCTAGCCTGGGTCCCCAGCCTGGGCCTCCTGGTCACAGCAGCATGGGCCTCCTGGTCACAGCAGCATGGGATGGGGCCTGCTTCCCTGACCATCAAGCTCCATCCAGCACCTTGGGCCTAGCACAGGCCTCGTTCATAGCAGACACTCAACAAACAGCTCTAAACACACAGACCATGGCTTTTGGTTATTGGGATTCTCATTTGCTGGTGAAGGATAACACCAATTTCATCTCAGTTCCTGTCTAATCTCTGAAAGGTCACACCCCTTCCTACTCCTTCTCCCAGGAAAGACATTCCCTCTCCTACACAGCACACTGAGGTGGTTCCAAGTCTGACAACAGGGACCAGCTATTCTTAAGGGGGCAGGGTGTGGCTTCCTATTCCCCTAATTGGGAGGGGGTGCTGGAGATTGAACTCAGGGTCTCGCGTTTGCTAGGCAAGCACTCTACCACTGAGCTAAATCCCCAGCCCCTCCCTGATCTTTGTGGGGAAGCGGGGGTGTGTCCCTGGGACTCACCGAGCATCAAGGATAGTGCGAGTAAAGTAGCGGAGATACTTGAATATAGACATTGAGTCCTGCAATTTCAGGATCTCCTCTTCCTTGTATTTAAAAACTGCCAGGGCAAAACGGAAAATAACCTGTAGGAAGGACAGGAAAGTGTGTGAGTAAAGACTCGAGCCTGGGTGCTGAAGTCTCAAGGAAGTGCCCTGAATGGGCCCTGGCCTGGGGTGCACACCAAATCTGGGGTCCGATTCTCACTGGACAGGCCAAGCCTTCTCACAGGAAGGCAACATCCAGCCCCAACCAAGTCTCCTTGCCGAGTAAACAGACATGGAATCCTAAATTCACCTAGTATTTCTAGTCAGTACAGAATACGGAGCTAGAAATCCTGTTTATTTGCTTGCTCACTTAGGGTGCTAGAGATTGAATCCAGGGCCTCACCATGAGCTACATCCCTAGCCTGTTTTCTTATTTTTTGAGAGAAGATCTCATATGTTGCCCAGGCTTCAGCCTCCTGAGCAATTGGGATTAGAGGTGTGGGCCACCCACCGTGCCTGGAGAGAAATATTTTGTACCACTGGTGGTACAAATGGATCTAATCACTTTTATTGGACTTTTTACTAATAAAGTTAATAAAAGCCACCCAGTGGGACAGTTGTGCACATGCCACCGGTGGTTCAAGCGTCCCAGCAGTGAGTCATTCGAATTACAGCCCCATCATAAACGTGTTAAGCTCAAAATGGAGATTTTTGGGTTCTGAAAGCCTTGGAAAACTCTGCCACCCAAGGCCACTCCCATCTCAAGTGGCGCAGCAGTGCCTAAACTGCCGACTTCCGAGTAGGGAGAAAGAGAAGCCACGTCCTAGAGGGTTCTGGAACTGAGGCTGGGGGAGTGGGCTCCTGGTGGTCTTGGAAGTTAAAGCAGCTTCGGAGAAAACTCTTTCCTCGTATCTAAGGGCCACAGGTGCCTGCACCAGCCTGCTCTTTATTTGGAGAGCAATATTTACAGGGATCTCCTCACCTACCTGTGGCCCGATTCCTACACTGTTTCTGCCCTTGCTGAGAAATCCTCACAGCAACAGCAGACTAGATCCTCAGGCTGGTGGTGACGCACTCACTGTGTCAGACAACAGTCTGAGCACCTGTGACCCCACAACCTTGGCCCAGACCTCTCCCCGAGGCCAAGCCGACGGGTGCACCTGCACAGATGCAGAAGACAGTGATCTCCCAGAGTCGGCACAGCACTCACAAGTGCGTGCGACTGCCGTGCTACCATCCATCGTGGCTGTCGTGTAAACTTCTGGCTCATTTGTACAAGGAAATGCTGTCTAGAGTTACAAAACATGTATGTGTCAGACCTGGACACCCCAGTGTGGAACAGTCTCCCAGATACACCAAGTTAAAAACATATGCGAGTTATGCATCAAATACTCAGAGAAAGATGTACAAGACATGGAGAAGAGGAACTAGGAGACTGGGGGAAGGAGAGACTTCCTTTCTGCTATCCACCCTTAGTTTTATTTGTTGGTTTTTGGTGCCGGGGATCAAACTCAGGGCCTCGTGCTGGCAAGGTAAGCAGTCTCACCACTGAACTAAATCCCCAGCACCCCACCCTTAGTTTTAGATAAGTAGTGCATCTACATATTAAAATGTGTACCGGTTTTTGGGTTTTTTCGTGGGATGCGCTGCTGGGGGTTGAACTCAGGGCCTTTTGCTTACTAGGCAAACGCTCTACCACTAAGCTAAATCCCCAAACCTTGTACTGGTTTTTTATAACACACGATAGGATGGGAGGACACTCACGGGCAGTCAGGCTGTGACGCTGGCTCCCGAGCTGTCCCTCCACCCTTGCGGATCAGATCTCTGCACCTCTACCTCCTCAGCCACACAATGTGGACAATGCCAACACCCTTTCCACCAAGGCTGAGGCTCACACTGCAAACCTTCCAGCTCCCAGGCCTAACGTGGGCCACATTGTCTCTGTACTGTTTTGTGGTGCTGTAAACAGAACCCAGGCCCCACGCATGCTGGGTAAGTGCTCTGTCCCCGAGCAGTAGCCCCACCCCAGACTGAGCACTGTTGATAGCTAAGTAGTTGTCATGGCTCCCCAAGATCCGCAGGGCCACACCACGCCAAGACACCATGGAGCTGTGGAGGCAGGCACTTTGCCCCGCTGTCTTCCAGCCGTCAGGCGTGTAACTGAGAAGGCTGCCGCCAAGCATACCCACCTTTGGTCCCTCATACAGGAATGAGTCCCATATCTTAAAGAGGACGTCACTAACCACGCTGTCCACAAACACCACCAGGAACCAGTTGAACGTGATGAGGGTGTAGTCAACTTTGTACTGTTCCAAGTGGCTGTGCAGTCGAGGCAGCTTCTCACTCATGAGGTCTCGGAACACCCGCTGGTCCACCTGAGGAAACAGAGAGGGCTCGGGGCCGGCTGCGGCACTGGGCAACCACACGAGCACAGTCACTCATCCCGAGAACGCAGGGCGGAGTCACGGGGACCACGGCCACACGGCTGTCCCAAACCTGCCGGGGGCCTGTCCCAGGCTGGGCTGCTCTGCGGCTCGGGGGCAACTGAACTTGAGCGCCACAGGTATGCATCTGACATCCAGGGCCTGGGGAAAGCGGTAGGTCTGCAGCCAGAAGGAAATCGGGCACTGCAGAGATGGCAGGGCCGAGCCAGCCTCGCCCCCCATTTGTAAGCACAGTGACACTGAAACCAAGGGCCATAAGCCTGCGTCTGGGGCAGATGTAGCAAAACGGATCCTGAGCCAAAGAGACCGTGTGATTTTACCTACCCACCCACGTGACACGCATTCACCAAGCTGAGGTGGAATGAGGGGACCAAGGGCTCCAGCCTGAGGGATCCAGGTGGGGGTCTCAGCTCCACCACCGCTAGCTGGTGGCTTTCAGCACAGTCTGTGCCCGCGCATGAAGAAGGCTGTTGTGAGGCTCATGCAAGACTAATGTGAACTACCTATCGCACATGGACACGCACAGGCAGCTAGTGTCCTGCCATCGGGCCAGGCAAGGGGCCTGCAGGAGACAGGATGGCAGAGGCTCGACCTGACCTCGAGGGCGCAGAAGGTGAGCAGCCAGACATGTGAACTGAAATGATGACAGGCAGGCCCTGCAAAAGACTGCTCAGGGAGGAGAAGGGACAGCGCAACTGCGCCCACCACCGCACAGCACCCAGTTTCCAGACAGTAGAGTGGAGGTGAGGCAGCACCACCTGGCAGAGGCTGGTCACAGCAGCTGCCATGTCACACAGCAGGGCCAAGACCTTGGCCCGTAGGCCAGGGGCTTTCTGTGGCCCACGGGAAAACAGCCAGGTTCATCTGCAGCTCAGTCAACATTGTCCGTGTGTACATGTACCAGAGCAAAAGTCACACAAAACAGTACTTATCCCATACAGTGGGCTCGCTTCAACACTCTTGATTCTAGTCTACACGACTTCATGGGACACACCAGCCTCCTAAGCCACTTCCTCTAGCCAGGTTGAAAGACGTAAGAGGCATGGAGCAGTATCTCACAGCTGTGAGCACCCAGCGGGGCAGCAAGGCTGGTCAGAGAGTCCAGGTGGAGCCCAGTGGATCTGAGCCCATGGAGAGCAGCAGGATGGAGGACGATGCACAGAGTCACGTCTTTGTGGAAACAAAACTGCAGAACCTAAAACCCCCATGCTGAAAGAGGTAAGGAGAGGGGCTCAGTCTCTTGGCTTCTGACCCTAGACATGGCAGGGCAGAAGTGGGGCGCCAGGGCCAGACCAGGGCAACTGGCATGCACAGGCGCCCATGGCACCTCTCTTGGAAGACCAAACTGAGGCGCCATGGGAGGCTGGACTCAAAGAAGGAGCCACACAGGAGTGGCAGATCTGCAAGAAGAATAAGAGGTAGCAAGGCCCCGAGGCACAGGGCAAGGCCAGATCTAAGGGTCAGGGCAGGGGCAACAGCAGCCAGTTCCACATGAAGGACCCTACGGTGTTTCATGAACCGTGCACGCGTGCCAAGACCAGGCTGTCATGGGGACACACTAGACAGCCATTGTGGAGAGCAACTTGGCAGCACCTAGAACAAGGAAGATCCTTCTCCCACAGTAAACCTACTCCTAGGAGGATATCATCCCCAACTTGCAAAACTCTACACACACATCAGTAAGTCAGAAGAACAGGCGTGGTCATTCTTAGGATTCCTGGAATACTAAAAAAAACTAGAAGCAATATTCAGGCTGTCCAGCCGAAGCCTGCGGGGTATACACATGTGGCTTGCCTGAGTGGCAAGAAGGGAAAAGGCTCCGTCTTGGCCACGTGTGAAATGTGTAATATACCTAATGTACAGGAGTCACAAAACCAAGCACTGTAGGCTGGACACACCTGATCGAGACAAATGTGTTTTTCTTTAAAAGACGTTTCAAAAATCAAAGATGCTTTTTTTTTTTTAAGTAGGTTACACAGGTTCAAGTAGACACTACTGAGTGAAATTTTAAAAATTTAAAAGGCAACATAATCTACAAAGCTAAAAAAAATTGCTATTTTTTACAAAAAAATGATACTAAAACGTTGTAAACATATCCCAGGGTAAAGGACCACAAAACATAGGAATTCAGCATCGGAAATATACATTTTTGGCCAATTTGCTTTGTGACTAGATAAGAGAAAAATTTCTTTTTTTTTTTTTGAGACAAAATTTCAAAGATATACATTGGCCTAAATGAATTATAATTAATTTTCTCAAAAAACAAAAGTACATAAAAAGCTGTAAAACCTCCCCATTATACAAAAGGTATGGGCCTCTAGCTCCTCTCCCACATCCCCCTGCCCGGCAACACTCGGGTACGTGGCCAGACTACCGCAGAAGGCACTTCGGACACGGACAAGCCATGCATCTCGTCCCTTCCCAGAAAGCCTACCCGCGCCCTTCTTGTGCAGTCAGCACCACACCAGGGAAAGCACGCTCCTGCTGGTGTCCTTCTGTCCCTACACTCACACCTTGAGGCCTGTGTTGCCTAGAAGGAGCTACAGAGTGGCAAGGAGGTAGACAGCTGCCTCCAGATTAGTCACTCAGACAGAGTACACAAAGCCTCCCCCAGGGGCTTAACTCAGGTCTCATTTCGGCTCCAATTTTACAGGCTGGTGCTGGAAGCACAGTAGTTTTAAAAATACCAGCAGGAGGGGCTGGGGATTTAGCCCAGTGGTTAGAGTGCTTTCCCTGCAAGCACAAGGCCCCGAGTTCGATCCCTGACGCAAAAAAAAAAAAAAAAAAAAATACCAGCACAACAGAAATTCAATACCCAAAAATCAACAGCATTCCTGTATACCAATAATGAACCCACTGAGAAAGAAACCATTCACAATAGCTCCAAAAAATTAAGAATCTAGGAATCAACCTAATCAAGGAGGTGAACAACCTCATAATGAAAATTACAGGGCACCGAAGAAAAAAATTGAAGAGGACATTAGAAAACATTCCTTGTTCTCAGATAAAAACTAATATAAAAATGCAATCTTAGCAAAAGCAACCTATAGGTTTAATGAAACCCGTAGTAAAATACTAATAATAAACCAGGCGTGGTGGTGCACACCTGTAATCCCAGCACTCGGGAGGCTGAGCAGGAGGATGGTTGTGAGTCCTACAAACTGTGAGCTAAATAAACCTTGCCTTCTTTAACTTTGGGTGTCGAGTATTTTGTCCTAGCAACAAGAAGAGTATCTTAAAACAACTGTGGAGTAGAAAGGAAGACAGAAACACCCCAGGCACCTACAGCCATCTGATTACTGACAAAGGGGCCAAAAACAGACATTGGAGAAAAGACAGCTGCTAACAAATAGTGCTGGGAAAACTGGATACCCACTTGCAGAAGATCAAAACTAAATCCCTATCTCTCTCTCTCTCTCTCTGTTAAATCAAAATGGATCACAGACCTAACTATAAAACAAACAAACAAACAAAAACCTGAAATTACTGGACAATAACATAAGGGAAACACTTGAAGCCACAGAAACAAACACTTCCTGAATAGAAAGCCAAAAGCACAGGAAATAATACTGTATCCAGAATCAACAAATGGATACATCAAATCAAAAGCTTTTGCACCACAGTGAAGGGACAACCTACAGAACAGGAAAAACAGCTTTGCTAGCTACTTTTCTGATACAGGACTAATCTCTAGAATACATAAAGAATTAGAAAAATTTACCCATCAAAAAACAAATGATCCAATCAAAAAATGGTCAAATGAACTAAATAGACACTTCTTAAAAGAAAAAGTGCAAGTGGGCAATAAGTACATGAAAAAAACATCTTTGGCCATTAGAAAAATGAAAATCAAAACAATTGTGAGATTCATTCTTACTCCAGTGAGAATGGCTATTATCAAGAACATAAAAAACACTGAATACTGACCAGGACAGAGGTAAAAAGGAACACTTCTACATGGTTAGTGTAAATGTAAACTAGTACAGCCACCATGGAAATAGGATGGAGATTCTGCTAAAAACTAAAACTAGAAATACTATCTAACCCAGTTATACCTCTGCTGGGTACATTCCTGAAAGGATAAAAGACATCATACTACAGCAATCCATGCATACACATGCTTATTGCAATACAACTCACAATAGTTAAGCTGTGGAAACAGTCTATATACGTATCAACAAATAAATGGATAAAGAAAACATGGTATATATACACAGTGGAGTATTAGCCCTAAGGAAGAGTGGAAATTATGTCATTTGCAGGAGAGTGGATGGAACTCAGTATCATGCTAAGCAAAATAAGCCAGACTCAGAAAGTTAAATATCACATGTTTTATCCTATAAGATAACCTAAAAAATGAAAAAGAAAGATAGGTTAGAAAGACAGACAGACAGATAGATACCTAAAAGGTAGATTACTGGAAATGGGAAAGGGAATGGTGAGACGGGAAGAAGCGGGGAGGGATTGAAATGATCAAGGTATCTTATATGCATGTACCAATTCCCCAAAACGAACTTCACTATTCTATATTTCAAACGTGCATGTGCGCACATGCATGGGCGCGCGAAGTACCTGGGATCCTAACAGAGTCTTTGTGTAATAGTCTCGAGGCATGAAAACTTCTACGATGGTAACCAGACACCAGAAAGCGTCTTCTTGTTCCAGGTACAGGAGAGCCACTGCCACCAACCTACAAGCAAGAGGGGAGGGTCAGTGCCAGCCCTATGCCAGTCTTCAGCACGATGTCTGCCCAGCCATCTTCTCTCCTGTGACCAAACTATGTCTAGCTGTCCAATAAGGAATAAGTGCTCCTGAACAAGTGAGACACTTCCTAAAATTTGAGAAGCAAGGCAACATTTCCCTTGCCCTTTCATTTTGTTTTTGTTAAAAGATGAAACTGTTTCCCAATGACCAGCCTCATTTAAAAAAAAGTTTTCATTCTAAGATTTTGCTAATGCAGCTATTCTTTGAGTTCATTGTTTAAAAAGTTCCAACTACTCCTTTTATGCATTAAAAAAAAACAGATGTGGATGTAAATAACAAAGCGCCAGATGGTTCAGAAACAGCTTCCCAGAAGCAACCTACCATGCTTCTGCCCTGGAGGAATGAAACAGGGCCACAGACAAAGGAACCCAGCTGAGAGGTTCGCTGAGACCACCGAACTGCACCTGGGGTGGTGGGGAAGGACACCACATGCACCAACTTCTACATTCTTCATAAGGGAAACTTGGGTCCAGCTGTTACACACTGTCACTAACTAAGAGACATCTCATCCAGTACACCCAAGTTTGGCTCCATGTAGGCACTGGGGCAGGGGTGAGAAAAATGACCCTTCTACTTAGCTGTAATCCAAGAACCTCTGCCCATGTGTGATATGAAGCCTACAGGCACCACTCACAGGAAAACCCCAATGCCCTGTCTCACAATTGCTTTTCCCCCCTTCCTTAGATAAGACTATGATGAACTCATCTCAAATTTTAAAAAAGACTTGAGCTAGGTGGGAAAGGAAGTGTCCAGTCATCATGAAAGGCTGGAGTACACAAACATGACAAAAGGCAGATGAAACAGAAAAACATTTCACAAAAGTACAATACCAAATCCATACCACCCGATGATGCTAGAAGAAAGAGGGCAGAGACTGAGGTAGGAATAGGGTGTGGCTTAACCTGGCTGGGAAGATGGACATGACCTTGGGGAGCAGCCTCGACCTGACATCAGCCTGGGGCGCGAAACTGGGCGCAAAACTCCAGTCGCCCCGCTTCTCACAGGATTGGGGAACTCTCACGGGAACAGAATCCAGATAAATCTAAATGACACCACGAGCTCGTTCTCTTGAGCTCTTGCGCTCTCACTCTCTTGCCCCTGCTCTCTTAACCCTCCTTAGCCCCCTGCTCCCTAACCCATGCTCTATCCTAGCTCCCCAGCCTCCCAGGCCTTTTCAGATCCCTAACTGCAGCAGCAGCTGGCTATTTTACTCACCTGGCAAAACCAGTCTCCCTTTTGTGTTATTTAAATAAACCTTCTTAATGCCCTAAAACTCTCTCCTGCAACTCTTTGCCTGTGCCAATAAAGAACCTGGAAATATCTCTGAGCGCCCTATACCCTCCTGCATCAAGACTACAGTCAGAAAAGCCTCTGAGGACATCGTTTAAATGAACTGATGGTGAAGACAAGAGGCCTGAATCACCTAGAAAGACTGAAGTTCTTCTACTAAAGTTTAGGTATTCAGAAACATTCTGAAGAAAAACATCCAGTGACACATTTAAAATTCAGAGTTTTAACAGTGGTGGGGGTGGAGGTGCAGAGAAAAAGCTTCATCAGGAAGCATTCCTTATACATGGAAGATCTGCTTCCATGATATCATCAGGTAAGCAGGCTGCCACTGCACCCCCAACAGGCACACTCCAGTCCCCGTGGGGACCCTTGGTTTCAGAGATTGTCAGCTTCCAGGAAGTTTTAGACCTGAGAAGAATACGTGAATTGTGGCTTTAAGTGAAACAAGACTGTTTTACTAAGCAGTATCCCTTTTTCTTTTTAAAATGCAGACTGTCTAGGAACAGCTGAACTCCCCTTACTTTCCAAGGGCACAGAGAGAGCTGTCCTGTTTCTCACCACTGCAAGCAAGGGCTTCCTGGAAATCATCTGGTTCACTTGGGTCTTACCCAAGTAACAGTGCAGTGTGAAACTTGCCTCCTGCAATATTCTCATTTCCAATGTAAACAAACAGCGCTTACCCCAGGTCAGCACCTGGCATGACCAGGAGCATAAAGGCCTCTACATGGCCAGGATAAACATCAGCATTCAAAACCCAAGCTCATGACTTGGCTTTCAGGGAATTCCTCAAGTATAAACACAGAGCGTCTTCACTCTTTCTTTACCTTTCCAATAAACCTGGTTAACTACATCACTACCAGAGAGGAATAGGAATGCAAAGTGCAATGTATTAGGAAGCAGAAACCACTGGGTGTGGTGGCGCATGCCTGTAATCTCAGCACTCGGGGGAGGCTGAAGCAGGAGGATTGCCACGAGTTCAAAACCAGCCTGGACTACAAAGTAAGTTCAAGGCCAGCCTGAACTACATACCAAAAAAAAAAAAAAACCAAAAAGCAAGCAGAAGCAGAAGGTGCATCAGCCAGGTAGGGTCACATGTGTGGTCAGCAGCAGGAAGCCACCTCTAGCACCCAGCACCCTGTCCAGAGGAGCTACATGCAGAGGCCTCGTTCTGGACCAGCACGGCTCAGACCTGAAAGCTAGATGCCTTATGGCGAACCTTTAGAGCTTCTGATGGTACAAACAGCCTGCTGTGGCAGTGTGCTGTAGATTTGCAACCACTGAGCTAGATCACTAAGGACAGGCCAGTGGCTTCCGCATTTCCTGCTTAAGGAAATATAGAAGGCAAGCTGAGAGAGGCCAGTCTAAACAAAGCAAGGTCAGGTCTTTCAAGAGCTGGGTTTCAGACAGCTGAAGCACTGTTTAAGGCAACTTCCTGACTCAGAAGAGTCCTGTATAAATAAGGAGGAACCCTGAGTTTTCACTTCATGCATTATCAAATAATGAAATCAAACTCCAATCAAAATCCAAGTGTGAGAGAATAAGGAAGAAAAAAATGAGATTCCAAACTGTTTTGACTGAATTTGATTTTCATGTTCTTGGGGTGCTGGGGACTGAACCCAGGCCCTCGTGCATGTTAGGCATGTACTTTACTACCAAGCTACATCCCCACCCAAACTTCTGTGTTCTTAATACTTTCTGGGAGCACGTTTGTTTCTGTTATTCCAGAGCTGAGGATGGTTCATTGCTAACACTAGCTTGCTGACATCGCCTTTTTCTCTAACGCACTGGCTTCTCCTGGCTAAACAGGAAGGGAGGGAGCCACCATGCTATACGTGGTGCCCACAACCCTCTGACTGGCACCTGGGTGCATGCTGCAGCTGCGGCCCACCTGTTCAGCCCTTGGCAGTAGCCAATGTCCGGATTGCGCCAGGAGAAGGCGAGCAGGACATTACGCAACTTCTGGATACCCTCAGAGGTGGGGCAGGAGTAGTGCTTGTTGTTGGGCAGTGTTCGAAGCAGGTCCAGCTCGATCTGCTTGGAGGCTGGGTTCTGCTTCTCCAGGGCCTTCTGCAGCAAGACCTGGAAATAGCCTGGCTCTGCGCCATCCTTGAACTTCCTCGTGTGGAGGTCCACACACCACTTCCACACCTTGGAGCGGTGCTCATGAGGAATGCCTGAGCGGATCAGGCTCTTCAGCTCTGGAGAGCACACCATCTCCCTGTTCACTGTGCTGGCAAAGTAGTTTTCCCACTTGACACCGGTGGAAACCTCCTGGTTCTCCGTGAGGTACAGAGTCTTCAGGTCCAAGGCACGGACCTTAGCAACCAACTTCTCCTCCTCGTCATCATCAGGCACAGTCCTGAACCCATAAATATCATACTCACTGTTATAAAAACAAAAAATGAAAATGAAAATAAAAATGATCTTTAAAAAAAACGAAACAATAAAACAGAGTAGAGAAACCAGAAGCTAATCCATGTCTACGTATACATGTATATAACATACGAGGTATGTTCAAAACAGGTATTTCAAAACAGCAAGCAAACAGCGAGCATCTCAATAAATAGGGAGAGGACATCTGCCATCTAAATGGGAAAAAAATCAATTGCAGATAGCTTAAAGTACTTCACGTACAGAACACACAGACAATACAGGCAACGCCACAAAAACAAGACTGATAAACGTGGCAACATCAACGTGTATATGTTGTTTGTATATCATACATGTACAATTGAATAAATTTATGCCTCAAAAGATGACAGGGTCTCACTCTGCAGTTCAGGCTGGCCTTGAACTCACTATGTAGCCCAGGCTGGCCGTGAAATTGCAGTGATCCTCCTGCCTCATAAAGTGCTGGGATCACAGGTATGTGCCATCACGCCCGGCAGAGACATCATTTTAAAAGGTAAAATGATAAAGAAGAAAATAGTTGTAAAGTATTAGTGATGAACAGGTTACTCAAGCCGATTTCCTTCACAAAGAAAGCCCACTTCCCATCTGCGGGCACTCGGTTTCTGAATCCTCTGTGAGTGCAGCTACGTCCCAAAAAAGGTCTCTATTCTGTGGAACACTGCTCCTCCTGAAGTGCACATGGCCTGGAAGCAGGCTGACAGCACACGAACTCTCACCCCAGATCCCCTCTTGATAATGGGGGAAACGGTGGTGTCATCGGTTCTGCTGACCCAACGGCACTGTCATTTGCATCACATGAGACATGTGATGTTGTGAGGAGGAGTTATGTGAAGTCCTCTGTGAACAGCTATTCTGCTGAAGGGACTCTGGGAAGGGGTGCCGCCCCCAACAGCTGCTGGCACTCTACCTGACGAGATGAGGCTTGACAAAGGCTTGCTCTGGCTGCTCCTGGCTCTCAACCTGTAGTGCATCCTCCAGCAGCTGGGCAATGACTTCCCGGGTAGGCCCCTGTTCTTCTGAGCACACTGGGGTCTTCATTTCTTGAAGCAGTATCAGGTATTTGCTTTCTATCTGGCAGAGCTTGGCTTCCAGGCTGGAATACTGCAGAGAAGGTGGGAGGTTACCTCTCTCCAGGTAAGATGCAGAAAAAGCCTCCCTCACATGGCTCAAGCAATCGATGAATACAGAAGCCCAAGACTATCACGAAGTGAGCCAGAGACAGACAGTAGGAAGACAAGGTTAAAGCATGCTACTGTGTTTAACATGGCTTCCTCCTTGAGGTCTGGCACAGAACGGGTGCTGATAATCAGAGGCCTGGTGCCAACATATGACACACCCCTGGACAGAGCTGCAGTGCGCAGCAGACATCAGATGCCAATACTGAGATCGAGCTGGTGCCGTCTGGCACATGGGCCATGCGTGGTCACCCCATGCCATGCCACGCCATTTTTCTTAGGACACTGTGACCCAGGACTAGCTCTCATCTGCCACCTAATCAGAAAAATTAAAACACGCCTAGAAAACAGAGGGCTAAGATTTGGACACGTTTTGAGATGCACTCAAAAAATTGTACAAGGTAAAACAGCAGCCACAGGAAAGTGTCATCTGATTGTAACTCAGTTACAACTGAAGTATTTGTGGTCCCTTTACATTCTGCAAAGTCTTCTCTGCCCATAATCACATCTGACTCTTAAACCAATCCATGTGTTCAGAGATGAGGTGGTATCCTTACCACCTCATTTTACATATATGAAATGTGGTAACATAAATCAAAATCTAAATAATCTTAATTTGGGGAATCCAGGTTGGGGATTTAGCTCAGTGATAGAGTGCTTGCCTAGCAAGCACAAGGCCCCGCGTTTGATCCCCAGCACCAAAACAGAATTTTTTTAATTAAAAAAAATTAATTTGGGGAATCCATAATTGTACATAATTTTCCTCAAAAAAGTCCATTTAAAATCCATATGTAAAAAAATTTTTTTTAATGCATATGTATGGTGGAAGCGACATCTATGGGCCTTTCTCTGTCTTCATCCAAGATACAGTGCGTGGCTCTACATACTATCCATATTTTAAATATATTTTGATATAAGTAGTCATCTTTCTCCAAGCACAGCAGTGGAACTGCTTTTAAAGCACATCCATTTAAATATGGTTTTCTAGCCTTCCCTCTCACCAGATAAAAGAAAACCCCCACACAGACCCACCTTGGCCATCAGATCCCTCTCTCTCCTTTCTGCATTTCTTCGTAGAGCTGACAGTTCCAAAATTTCCTTATTTAGAAATTTATTTTGGGCCTTGTACCCTTGTAGATTATCCTGTGGGGGAAGGAAATCCCATCAATTCACATTGATTGGATGTTGACTAATTACCCTATGTGATTAGTGTTTGCTGTCTCACCAACCAGTCTAAATCGAGGCGAGTTCTAAGGACCCAGACTTGTGTGGACCAGAAACCTTCGGGTTCATCTTCCTGGCCACCTACAGCAGCGCAAAGAAAGTAGGCACTGCTACTGTAACGCAGGGGACAGGAGAAATACCGAATTAATGGGAGTGATTTTTCTCAACTGATGACAGAAGAAATGAACAGTACTTATTTCCTAAATCTATGCAACTATTCTACCTACTCCTGTTCATTGAGGTGGGACAAAGAATGCAATACTTTACATTCTTTCCTTTTAAACTAGAGAAATTGAACATATTCTCTCAAGGTTCTTGTTTTTACTTATGTTCTTTGTGTAAAGAAAAAAAGGGCTACAAACTTATACAAAAGACCTTAACTAAAAATTACACATAATAATGAATTCAACCTATGATTATACGGGTACTTAAGAGAATGTGCTTCTCAAATTTTTATATTGAAAAATTTCCAACTTATGGAAAAGCTGAAAGCGAAGTATGACGGGGCTGGAGAGTAGCTCTGTGGAGAGTGCTAGGTTCCATTCCCAGCACTGGGAAAAGAAGGGACCAACGTTTGCCCCACCTCAAAATGACTACAGAAGCTACCATTATCAGACACAAAAAAGAGTAAATTCCAAAAGACCAGAAATATTTACAGGCCACAGCCACTGACAATAAAGCAAGAAAACTGGCCAGTAATAGCAATAATATAAAGATATCTAAAGCTACATTTAAAATATTTTAACATTTTTTTCTTTTTTTTAACATTTTTGTTTATATAAAAATACGTATTTACATATGAAAACTATATACATGTTATTTTCCACCTAGATATTTTAGATGTGAGGTCAAAGAAGAAATCAGTACTCCCTCTTCAACCATGCAGTCCTAGCCCTGGAAAAGGAAGAAATGGCATCAAGACACCTGCTGTCAAAGTCCTCCTCTCTCAAGCCTCTCAGCACTGCACAGCAGGTGTACACCAGGTCCGCAGGGCAGAAGGACAGAAAACCTGAGGTCCTGACCTGGGCAGGATTCACACATCCCACCCGGAACCCACCTGGCAAGCCCTGCCCCTTACGAGCTCCATCCACTAAACCGCACAGTTGTGGAATTTTGGAGCCAAAGGCTTTAAAATGGTTGAGGAATGTTCAGGAAAAATATTTCATTACTGATCCTAAACCATCCCAGCCATTATGCCACAAAAAGGAAAGAGAAGGAAGAGTTGTGCCCCTCCCCTCTGCCACCCGGCATGACGTGCACATCAGCGGTCTCCTGCAGGGGCTGTGCAGAGCTGCAGCTGCAGGGAGGGGCCCTCGCTGTGCACCTGGCTCAGCTCCTGAGGAGATGTGGCCCACACCTCTCTCCGGTCAGGCACAGCCTGCCACAGCCTGGAACCTGGCTCTGGCATAGTCGCCACCTGCTGCAAACACAGGCATGTCAGCAAAATGAACACTTCCGATGGGATGTATGATTAGGGTCGGAATAGTCAAGGCTGTATATAAAAAGAAAACCAACTTCTACTGGCAGCACTTACAAAGACCTCTTTTATAGGAAAGGCTATTTTATAGTAAATGTAAGTATAAAGTAATGAGGTTGGGGTTTTGTAGCTGTTTCGCTTTCTCATTAACAAATCCTGTCCCCTCACATATCCAAGAGTACAGTCACTGAGAAGTGGTCACTATGGGGTCTATCTACACATTCCAACAATCCAGCTATCCAGTGTCCTTAGCTCCATTTTGGAACGAGCATCAAGGCGCCTGGCCTGTTCGTTACTCACCCACTCCACTGTGGTGCATGAAAGGAGGCAGAAGGCACGAGGCACATGCTCACCAATGACCTCAACAGCCCTTGACACCCTTCAAGGACAAACCCCACTGGGGGCAAACATGCTCGGAGCCAAGTTACTCACAAGGAGAAGGTGGCCAGGTGGGGAACATTTTGGGTTCAGTGGGGCTGGCAACGGGGGTCTGCTGAGGTGCCTGGGTTCTGCCCAACATCTCATGCCCTAGGAGACAATGGTCCACCTGAAACCTCACCAACAGCCTCAGGTGGTGGTGGCCCAAGGCCATTCAGCCCTACATCCAGGATGATAAGGCTTCTCTGTAGGCATGTCGGTCCGACCACCCCTGCCTTCCACAGTGCTAGTGTTCCACCAGCATCCACTGTCAGCACTCCAGGTTGGACCCGGAAGATGACCGCTTCTCACCCAGGGGTGGCCCAGAGATGGATGCTGGGACAGAGGCTCTGTCCCCCTTCTCAGCATCAAGACCGTTCCACCTGGGGTACAGGGTGCAGGCTCCTGCCAGACCTGCGTGAGCTAGGGTCCATCCCTGGCTGGCCCCTTACCAGCTAAGGGAATGAAGCTTCCACTCCTGGCCTGTCAGGCCCTGTGGGAAGCTGTGCAAGTGTGTGTGCATCGTACATGCAGAAGGGGCAAGTGACCGCTTCCACAAGGTCCATGAATTAACGAGGTGCTAGGGTGACCCAAATAGAAAGGGAAGGCTCAGCTGCCTGAAAGCATGGGAGGGAGAGATGTGAACCTGCTTCAAGCAGTGGCAACAGCGTTCATAATTTCCAGGGAACATTAATAATCGATGGGAAGTCCTGTTATACTTGTCAAACACAAAAACAAGAACAGGCACGGTGTTCTTCTGTCTCACCAAATGAGCTCACACAGACCAGGACCTTGAGGGTGATCTGAACGGAGGTATCAGTTTGGGGAGCCCTGTCCCCACAACCAGTCAGCGCCCTGCTCTTACTTTCAGCCTGTCCAGCTCCAGCTGGTCCCTGCTGGCTGGGATGGCCGGGGGGGAGCCTGGCGCTGAGGAGGGGGAAGGCGTGCTGCCTTCGCCCTCGCTGAGCTTGATGATGACCTCGTCCTTGGCCTGGATGGTCTCCATCAGCATCCCCAACCGCTCATCGAGCTCGCCGACCGTGCTCTTCAGGGCCCGCACTTCCTGCTGCAGACTCTCCTTCTCCAGGCTCAGCCGCTCCAGCTGGCTGCTGAGGCCCAGAATCTGATCGTCCTTTTGGTGGAGCAGCTCCAGCGTGGCCCCAGGGACCCCCTCGCAGAATCGGCCACTTGTGAAATACTTGTCGTACTGGGAAGACCGGACTGTCTGCTGCAGCAGCCGGACCAGCTCCTGGGAACCACGAGGAGGATGAGGTGAGGGGGAGAGTGGGAAGGAAAGGGCAGAAATCATGACAGCACCACAGGGAAAATCACTGAAGTCTGAGGAAACACAGAAACTCTACTGGAAACTCCTTGAAAGATATCAAAATTGAAGTAAAAAATATTTACTCCATGAAGACTGTCTGAAGAAAACAATGATAGAAAACAGGAATTAACGGGCGTGCACAGTCATTAGCAATGCTGCTTGCAAGTATTAATCAGGATTAGAGAACCAGTACTCTAAGATTCTCTGCACTGCTAGCAAATTAGGTGTAATCATGTTTGATCAGCTCAGAAAGAAACTGCTGTTTAACAGCATGTGGAAAGTTTTAAACATCTATTATAGAACTCTGGACTAACACTGTGTTTAAAGAGCACCGAACTCATAGTAGAACTGGCCAGAGTGCAGACAGCACCATCCGGCAACATCCCATAAAGGGTCATCGCTGCCCCGTCAATCAAACTTCTCTGGACAAACCACTGGGCAGAGCAGCAGTGCCCGAGACGGTGGCCATGGCAGTGTGAAGCTGCAAAGGCACTTCTGGGAAACAGGTGAACAGGCTGCGCTCCTGGAGGTAGGGACTGCAGAGGTGGGTAAAGCAGGAGTCTGAAGATGGTACCTTCTGGCTAGTCAGGTCTTTCTTCAGCCGCTCCAGCTCCTCCTGCTGGCTCTGAACCTGCAGCTGCATCTCAGAGGCCAGCCTGACGCTGCCAGCACCCGACATCCCCTCACTCGAAGGGTCTCCACTGCTGTGCCGATTCTTGTACGACCCAATGATGTCTTTCAAAGGGCGCTTCCCTTTGTAGGGGTTACGTCCAAAATCAAAGGGGAATCCTGAGCCAGTCACTCCTACACAAAAACAAAACTTGCTTTTCTAAGAGCAGGCCAAATCATCCTTCTGGAAAGTACAATAAAATAAAGCGTCTTCACAAATCGCCCTTCAGGAGTGTGTACTCATCACCCACAGAATGTGAGATAACCCTCTGCCCCCCACCTTGTTCTAGAGAAAAACCAACAGGCCCAAAACCAGAGATGATGCCCCTGTGGGATCCCTCCCCAGATGCCTACCATGTGATCACCTTAAAAGAAAACTAAGACACAGGAATGGTTAGCTTCCTATTCTGTTAATTTGTAAGAAAAATAAAACAGAACAAGACTCAAATATGTTTAATTGTGAACACCTATTTTAAAACGTGACTTCTGGCTGGGGATTTAGCTCAGTGGTTAGAGTGCTTGCCTTGCAAGCATAAGGCCCCAAGTTCAATCCCCAGCTCCAAAAAAAAAAAAAAAAAAAGTGACTTCTCACATTGTTTTCTTTAGATTATTATTTTAAAATATTGTGGGTTTAGAATAAATTTTAATGCAGCTGGCTTCAAATATATATTCAAGATACAGACAGGAGACACCAAGGGGCATATGCAGTACAAGTTCAATTTACACAAAGCTGGGAAGCACCAAATATCTATGCTGTCAGGAGCAGCAGTGTCCTCTGGGGTGGGCAGAGGCTGGAAGGGGACAGAGAGCAGCTGGCACCTGAGCAAACACTGGTGTTACACTGTGCTGGCTCTGTGACAGTTCATCAAGCTAAATACTCCTGATTTGGGGGAAGGAATAAAAGGAAGGGCTATCCACTTTCTGTGAATAATATAGACAACGAGTCAGTGGGATGATTCTTAGGGCAGCTCCAGAAATGCCCACAACTCATACAAACGCCCTCCCAAGGGGAACAGGATGAGCAGAGGTAGAGGTTGGCTGCTAGCAATGGAGCAGAGACTCTCCAGGGATGACGAGAGCTCCCCAGCACTGAGCCCCGCTGTTCCCACTTCTATTTTACCCAGTTTCCACCAGAAGTCACATACTCAACAGACTGACTCCCCATCCACATTCCTCCCTTCAAGGAGGCCACCCCAGGTCACAGTGGTTCTGTCCCAGTGCTCCCACTGGCTATGCCATGCATCAGGCAACCAAGTGGACTCAACCTGGCTACAGCACACATCACTTCACAAGACCCGGAGTCCACACCACAATTCCTGGAATGCAGGAAAGCCCTTTCTCAAAGAAAATCACAGCAGTACTTGTTCTCCCAATAAAGATGTCCCCAAATCCTCACTTCTCCTTGTGGCCCATGCTAAAATCAAGCATAAGGCAGAATTTCAAAGTTATTTACTGTAAGTTTATGTTTAAGACATTAATATTTTATAAATCAATGAAACTAGATCATTAACAGCATTAGGCAAAAGGCTGATAGAAAATTTTATGAGTGGATGAAGCTATCACCCCCTAACCATGATCAGCTATAACAGTGGAAGAGAAAAAAACAGGGATGCTGTGACTTCAAATATGTGCAACAGGAAGTACACAGCACCCCAAGTCCCACAGAAAATGTACTTCTAGCAAAATTAAAAGTCATGGGGCTGGGGATTTAGCTCAGGGCCTTGTGCCTAGCAAGCACAAGGCCCTGAGTTTGATCTCTGGCACCAAAAAAAAAAAAAAAAAAAAAAAAAAAAAAAAAAAAAAAAAAAAAAATTAAAAGTCAATCCTGAATCTGGCCAAGCTTCAGCTGGAACTGTAGTACAAAGGAAAGGAAGGGACAGAGGAGTATGTTAAATGAGCTCCTCAACAAATATAATCAGAAAAACCCAGGGGAGGGAAATTCCTCAGCATCATGATTGGGTTTCTGAGCACATGTGATGGGGGAGAGGAAGGGAAAAAGACAGTAAGGTGTTCAAGCAAGAGAGACCTAAGAAGCCAGGCGTGGTGGCACACAACTGTAATTCAGCCTCTTGTGAGGCTGAGGGAGGAAGGTCACAAGTTCAAGGCCAGCCTGGACAACTTTGGGAAGTCTTGTCTCAAAACAATTTTTAAGAGCTACCTGGAGAGGTAGCTCAGTGGTGCAGGGCTTGCCTAGCATGAGTGAGATGCTGGGTAAAATCCCTAGCACCCCAACAAAACGAAACAAACAAAAACAAGGAGTACAAGAGCTGAGAAGACATGTCATTAAATGGAATAAGCCATCAGGAGACATTTGAGGGAGGGAGGGTCAGGAAATGGGAAACAGAATTAAGATGTGCCGCATCCACGTACCAACTCCCCATGATGAGAGCAATCATTATGTGCTACAAACATGCACCAATAAAAATTAACATTCAGAAATGAAAATATGTTAAAATTGTTTTAAAAAGAGAGATATGTAAGGAAGAGTTTGGGAATTAGATCATATCATGGATTTACTATGACTGCTTTTAGATGTAATAATGAAGCTGTATTTACAATTATTTTAAAGAGGCATTATCTCTTAGAGACAGCTATTAAAAGCCAGGTAGGGGGTACACACTTCCAATCTCAGCACTCTGGGAAGTGGAGGCAGAAGGAGCACAAGTTTGAGCCCAGCTTGGACAACTCAGCAACCATCTCAAAAAAAAATAAAAAGGTCTGAGGATGTAGTTCAGTGCAAAGGTCCTGAGTTTAATCCCCAGTGCCACAAAAATAAATAAATAAATAAAACTTTCAAAAAGAGAGACCTACTAAAGTATTTACAAATGCAGTGGGTGGTTGTCTAGAAGTTACTACAAAAGAACGCTGCTGACAGCTGAGTGCAGGAAAGGACAGGTGCTTAGAAGAGAAACCACTGAAGGAGAGGCCGTAGTTCAAAGCTGCAGAAGCCAGGGTGATGGGTGCCACGGACTGGATGCCACGCGCACCCAAGGACCATGTGGAAGGCCTGGTACCCAGCCTGGGCTGCAGACAAGGTGGAAACTGAAGAGGTGGGGCCCGGCTGGTGGTCTTCCAGGCCCTGGGCCCTTGCTCCTCCTCTCTTGCTTCCTGGCCACAAGAGCAATGGCTTTGCTCCGCACACACTCCCACCAGGATCCACCACCCATTGGCCACAGACTGAAATGTACAAACCCAGGGGCCAAAATAAACCTTTCCTCTCTGTAAGCTGATTTTCCTCAGGTATTTGGTACAGTACGAGAAAGCTGATTAACTCAATGTGTGACTAAAATTCATGACACTGTGTTCTCTTCTGAGTATGTCTCAAACTTCTACAAACAGCTTTTAAATCACTGTTTCCAGCAAGAGCAGGTGTTCTGCCTCCTGAAAAAGCTCCAGAGCCACTGGAGTGCATGGTCATCTATTTCTCATTTTCCAAGTCTTTATGCTTTCTGTCCCACCCAGAGTGCGCAAGTTCCATGGCCTGATGCTGCTAGATACACCTGCCAGTCAAGTGTCTCCGGGTCACTGGTGGTTAACAGATGGACAGAGTGACAGCACAGAAATACATCTGTACCTTTGCTTCCCTCAGGTATCTGCTTCTTCCTTTCCTCTTGTACCACAGGCTCCTCCAGGTCCTTCGGAGGTGGATCTACAAGTTCCCACTCTTCATTGGTATAAAACACAGTCTTCCGATTATCATTATGCCCTCTCCCAGGACGGAATGATGACATTGAATTCCTATTGGGAAAGAAGAAATGTGTTACTTAAAAATGAGGAAAAGTAAACCAGGCATGCCAGCACACATCTGTAATCTCAGCACTCAGAAGGCTGAGGTAAGAGTATTGTGAGCTCTAGACCAGCCTGGGCTACACAGCAAGTCCAAGGCTACCTAGACTACATAGTGAGACTGCCCTCAAAAAAGGGAAGGGGGAGCAAAAAAATAAGCAAGAAAAAGTACCATAAAGCACAATTTCATGCACATAGGATTGGCAAAAATTAAAAGATGTGGTAATACCAAATGTGGGTGAGAATATGAAGAAATGTGACTCTTGTATATTGCTAATTGGAGTGTAAATTGGTACTACTATCATGGAGAGTAATTCGGCAATTCAGAGTGAAGCTAAAAAGGTTCCAACCCTAGGATGCCAAAATTTCCTAAAAGAAATTCTTACACATGTATACAGGGAGACACAAACAAGAACATCCATCACAGCACTGTTCATATTAGCCAAAAAAAGGAGGGGGTATGATTACCTACACATACATCAACAGGAGATGAACTGTACTATATTCATACAATCAAATACTATACTGCACTAAAAATGAACTCACTCAACACATATTTAGCAAGTGCCTGCTCTAGATCAGGTACTCTTCTGGGGATATGGGACACCCAAGGAATACATCACACTTCTCATCCTGTGGGATGCACGTTCCAGCTAAAGCTACATGTATTACAGGTAGAGGGATTTTGTGAATGCTGGTGAAAAAAGAAAGAAAACTGAGGAAGGACAGGTACAGAATGATACTGTTTTAAATGTTCACGGTAACATTAAATGTTTATGCTACTATTTATGGAGATGTGTGTGTGTGTGTGTGTGTGTGTGTGTGTGTGTGTAGTAAAACTCTTTTAAAACTCCACACATGAACAATAATTTTCAAGTATAGATTACTGGCTACCTCTATAAAGAGGACAAGTGTAGGATCAAGAACAGGGGATTTTTAACTATATCCATGTTTTACTGTTTTTAAAATGCAGCAGAAATATAACAAAATTATAAAAATGGGCAGTGGCTAGCCAAGCAATCAATATACTATATACTAGCCTGTGTGCCAAAATATTTCATTAGAGGTTTTAAAAACCAAGTTGGGATTCTGCTTCCAGCAAAGATGGAACAATAGGGACTGGATTTGCTCATTCTCCTACAAACTAAAAAACAGAACAAAATTTGGGAAACAATGGCTTTCAGACCCTAGCTCTCATGCAGCTCAGGACAGTGAACCCCAAATCCCAAGAGAGGGAAAACAAGGAAGTCAGCCCCACCTCTGCTCCAGCCCACAGCTAAAGGTAGTTTCCAGGCCAGGGGGCAGGCAGGGGAGGCCCTGGAGGAGCCCAGCAGCTCTCTGAATTGAAAAGACAGAGTGAAGCCAGGTGTGCTGGTACACACCTGTAATCCCAGCGCTCTGGGAGGCTGAGACAGGAAGACTACAAAATCAAGCCCAGCTTGGGCAACTCAGCAAGACCCTGTATCTCATAATATAAAATTTTTAAAGGGCTGGGGATGCAGTTCAGTGTTAAGGTCCTGGGTCCAACCCCACTACCAAAATAAGGAAAAAAAAAATTTTTAGAAGAAGACAAAGAAATTTTACAACACTTAGGTCCTCAGCCTGCGGTAACAACCTTCTGCTAAACTGCTTTAATGAGGAGTCCGCAAAACCCGGTGATTACACCTGTGTAAGACCTGGCAGGTGTTTTCTTAAAGTTACTGACTTAGGACCAAGAAGGAGCTGGCAGACAGACAACGCTCACCTTTCGTGTGCCAGTCACTCCCTAAGCCCTTCCAGTGCCCACCACCACACTCCACCTGCAGAGAGGCTTAGGCCAACTGCAGCCCCTAGGAAGCCAGTCCCCAAGACACTGGACTCTGGTTTTACAAACGTCACAGAGCTGTGGGGAAAATTATTTCAGAATAGCTGCTCTTGAAGGAAAGGAAATCGCTCAAAAATGCTCCAACTACTTCTGTTCATTTTTGACACAACTGGTTTGTTACTTCCTGAGCACTGGCATTTCTGGTCCTGCCACACCAGCTTCAGTGGCCCCACCTATGGTGAAAATCTCTCAGCGGACAGCTTCCGCACAGCATGTATGATCATTCCCATCCACCTTGGGAGCAAATTCTCCTTTCAATAGTCTGGGCTCCAAACTGTGCCCCTGCTCCGGCAAGGAGAAATGAAAGCTGGGAAGACACACACACAGCCTGAGCAGGAAGAAAGGCACCCATTTTCCCTACTAGGGTTCCGTGGTTTCAGTCTGTCACAAGCCTGCTTGCACAAACCCACACTCTGGCCCTGAGCCAGGGAGTGGCATGGGGTGCAGTATCACCTGCCAAGCCCTGGCAATGGTGATCAGGCTCAAAGCAAAAGCCTCCTAAAGTGGAGGACAGTGCTGAACCAAGCCCTGGGTAAGCTCAGATGTGGAGAAACAGGTCATGGCGGTACAGACCCTCAAGCACAAGCATGCTACCCCCACCCCATCCAGCAGAGGCTCAGTGGGGCCCAGGGGTCCAGTCTGTGTACCACACTGAGCATGCGGAATTCTTGGGGCTGGTGTCAAAAGCAACCCTTCAACAGTGCCTGTTCCCCAAATGCCCCACTCCCATTTGACAGTCTTTAAAAGGGCTCTGAATAGTCTCCAGGCTTTGTGCTCATGTGCAATAAGCACTTGGCTACTCTGACCCAAAGCAGGAAGTCAGGCACTACCAGTAGCAACCCAGCACCCAACAGCAGCGGTCTGCAGCTTGAGCCTTGCCAAACCATCATGAGCCGTCTGTACATCGCTAAGAAAACCTCTTCCACATCCAAAGATTTCAGGTGGACTTCCGCAGTTTTGCAACGTATTCTGTATGCACTTGAACCCTACAAATCAGGGGGAATTTAACTAAATCTCTCCTGGCACTACGAAGCTTCAAGCAGCACCCCAACCTTTTCAGTGGGGACACCACTGACACAGAGGGCTCCTCAAACCCCTCAGGCTACGAGCTGTGGTCAAAGAAACTGAACTCTGTAGAACAGGAGGCCTGACAAGGACTAACAAGCTACTCCAGACCAGTGACAGAGGGCTCAAAGGGGCACAGCAGGTGGCCCCAGATGCCCCACCACTGCCAGCCCTCTTCTGTCCCCTTCAAGGGAGAGCAGGGCTCTCTGACACGGTGGATGTGAAGAATGCTAAGTCACTGAAGCAGTGTGCAATGCATAACCCTCCTGTGTCATGGGCACAGAATCTCTCAGAATGCCTCACGTGGAACTCTGCTTCTCCAGCATGGACACAGCGGGGCTCTCACTTTAACGCCACACCCTCAGCACTAGTTGGTCTTCCCTTCGACAAGCATGTACACCTTTCACAGTTAAGCCCACGGACACACGCGTAGGAAGGCCAAATGGTGATGCTGGCAGGTGGCAGCTCCAGACCAGAGGGACCAGACGCCGTCTGTCCCATGAGGGAGGGAGGAGAAGCTCTGAGCAGACAGAGGTCTCAAGGGCAGGGGCCATGCGCCCTCCACTGTCCCTCCATCCCACACCCTCATGGGGTCCAACACTCCACTGAGGGTTGAGAAAGGTTGAGAAAGTGGAAGAGCAGAAACAGGAGAAGAAGGCCACCGTGGGAGATGGGACCACACCCAGCCCCTGGCACCCACACCCAAATCCCTGGAACCTGGCCTGTCATCTCACATGGCCAAAGGACTCTGCAGATGTGCTGACGGACCTGAGACGGGGAAAATGCGCTGGGTTAACCGAGCAGGCCCTAGAAAGGCGCTTTTATTTTGGGGGTGGTGCAGCACTGGGGATCAAACTCCGGCTTTGCACATACCAGAAAAGCACTCTACCACTGAGCTGCACCCCCAGCCCAAGCAGGCCCTCAATGTAATTATGAGAGTCCTTCTCTGAGGAGGCAGTGAGACATCCAGCTGCAGGAGAGGAAAAGGCAATGCGAGCAGTGAGGCAGCGGTCAGAGTGAAGTGGCCGCCATGCCTGGAACTCCAAGAGCCTCCATGAGTTAGGAGAGCCCGGCAGAGATTCTCCCAGGAACCCGAGGAAGGAACTAGGCTTGCCAGAACCCAAGCTCAGCCCAGTGAAAGTGAGGAAGGGGCAGACAAGCCCAGGCAACAGGAGCAGGAGCACAGCAGCTCTGCCCAGGAGGGCACTGAGCCTTCACTACCCATGCTCAGGGTGGCCTGGACCCCCACGTGCACGGCACTGTGTGCAGACCTGGGCAAGCCCCAGGACACAACAACCAGCCACTGTGTAGCTCCGCCTCACCAGGAAGACGACCGCAGACAAGCAGGCACAGAAAAGCAGCAGGACACAAGGAAGCACTGCAGTGACGAGTGGGAGGACTGGGATGGCTTCCCATAGGGACAGGGCAAGCAGGGGGAGGCAGGGAGGAGAGGCCTCCCAGTGCAGGGCCCTGGAGAGGACTGCACATTTGGCAGTGGGCCTCCCACAAAGGAGGCTGCAGGAGTTGGACTCAGGTTGGCATGAAGGCCACACTCAGCAGCATATCCAGCAACTTGACTCATAGCCAAAAGCAATGACAGCCTCTGAAAGGCAGACGGAGTGGAGTAAAAGGACTCAGGCTGTGGGCATAGGCCCCTGCAGCAGACGGGCCGAGACAGCAGAGTCTGCAGACGAGTCTCCTCCCCGGCCCCCAACCGGAAACACAACAAGAGACCTGGGCCAAGTACTCCCTTCTCAGGAGCCCAGATGAGGTGCTGAGGTTCTCCAAAACTGGTCTCCCAGGCTGAGTCAGTGACTGCACATCCCAGCCATGGTTAGAGTCTCTGTGTCCACAAGCCAAAGCTGTCACCTTTCTGACAACCGCAGTGGTTTCTCTGCAATACTGGCCCTTCCAATGAAAGGGCCCGGAAATGCATGGACAGAATCAAGAAGCAGAGGCTACTGTGGAGAACCACTAAGCATGATCACATGTGCCCTGGGAACCATCAGAGAGGACAGGGCTGTGATGCCAGGGCAGACACAACCTGGCCCACTTCCTGCAGGCACTGTGACTCCACAGGCCAGAACCACATCCTTCCTTCACACTTCCCTCCCCAAGGATCAGCTCTGAAAATGTCTACACAAGGAAGCAGCCTGACTACATTCCTTGTCTTTCTTGGCAAACATCAAGCTGTATCTTACAAGGAAAATACAAATAAACACGACGTCACAGCACTGGACATGAATAACTTCCCCAAATTCACCACATATCTGGCGCCTGCTTTGGGCTGACCTAGATCCTCTGCTGTGGCCTCCTGGGGCTAAAGAGCTAAGTCACCAGCTGTGTCCTTGTCAGACTCCTGGGGACACCAGCCACAAACACAAACCATTAATGCTACCAAGCCTAGGTGTCCGGAGAGAAGCAGAAACAAAGTCCCAGGACAGACCGGCAAGGAAGTGGGGTAGGTGCAGCAGCTGGGCCTCTGCCCACCCGGGAAGGCATCCCCTCCACCCTGCTCATCGGCTCAAGAAGCCAGGTAACAACGGGAGCACCGACACCTGCAGGACTGGATCACACGGCCACCACGCACCAGCACCAGCAGTGAGCCGGAGGCTGCAAGACACCGTTACTCACACGCACCACTTACAGTGGAGGAAAGGAAGCCTAGAGAAGCCACGGGGCTGGCCCAGCTGCACACAGCTAGTAAGAGCAGGCCGGGGCTCCAAATCCCAGACTGACCACAAGAGTACAGCCATTCCGTGACCCACCCAGAGGCGAATGCAACCCGGGAGCCACCAGGCACACAGCAGCAACAGCCCAGGCCACGTGGCCACGGGCACAGTCATTCCTTCAGCCCTGTGACAGCTGAAGCAGGCATTCCTCCCACACGCACCCAGCATGTTCCCGCACTGCACCCTCACTCTGCTCGCACTCCCAGATGCACGCAGGCCAGCAGAGTTCACAAGAGGTCTAGCTTTTCTACATAATACGATCTGGACACTTGCTGGTTACATGAGCTCATTAAAGTAGGAAAACAAGTGAAAAACTAAACGTAAAACCTACACACACCTATAAAGGACATGCGCCTGGGCTCTCGCCCGCCAGGCCTCTGCATCTGGGGTGACTGCCTGCCGTCCAACCTCCCTGCACAGATCACACCACAGCACATCCCCATGCTGTTCCAAATCTGTGTTGCTTCTTTTTTAAAAGTGAACAGAGGGCTGGGGATTTAGCTCAGTGATTAGAGTGCTTGCCTTGCAAGCACAAGGGCCTGAGTTCGATCCCTGGCACCACCAAAAAAAAAAAAAAAAGTGAACAGAGACTTACAGTTAGAAACATCATAAGCATATGATTTCACAGGCTTTTAATAACTCTTTTCTCTAATTTTTCATAACTATGTCACCCACACAGCAATTTTTTAATGACCCACTTTTACCAATTTTTCCTTTAAGTTTTTATTTTTCATAGAAATGATTCCTTTTTATACTTTGTGGGCTTACTAAGTATTTCATTGAATTACATAACTACAATGACGGGTACAACAGGCATCAGCCAGTCAGGAACAAACCAAGCTGCATCTTGGGGAGTCTGCAGCTCGGCTAGGCAGCAGCTCACAGGGCCATTCGGTCTCATGTCGGCACAGGCCTCAGCCCAGAGGGAATCAGTTCTCATCAGGAAAGCTTCAGTCAGCTCCCAAGAGAGCTTCACGCCAGTGCTGCAGCTGCTGACGAAAACTGCATGAGGGTGGGAGATTTAGCTCAAGTGGTAGCACACTTGCCTGGCAAGCACAGGCCCTGAGTCCTATCCCCAGCACCGCATCCCCAAAAAAAGAATATATGAGCTTTCGATTTTCCTTTAGACCCTGACTATGCTCAGTTTGGGGGCCTCTTCAGAATCTCTCTCTCTCTCTCTCTCTCTCTCTCTCTCTCTCTCTCTCTCTCTCTCTCTCTCTCACACACACACACACACACACACACACACACACACACACACAGCTTTTGAGCCAGTCCTTTATTTTTTTTTTATTATTTTTTACCAAGAACATGTATTGGTACATTGCATACATAATGATCATAATCAACATGGTTATTTTGTACCTGTACATGATACATCTTGGTTTTCCCCCCTCGAGCCAGTCCTTTAAAATACAGAGATAAACACTATTTCTATTACTATTTCAAAAGTCATTAAAATATCTCTGGGCTGGGGATGTAGCTCATGGCAGATTGCCTGCCTCGTATGTGCAGGCCCTGGGTTCCACTTTCAGCTCAGAAAAAAATAAAAGTCTCTCCAGGCACCCAAAACATTTTATTTAAACCTTCATAAAGCATGCCACAAGTAAAAAGACCAAAGACAAGCCAAATATCATAAGACTTAAGATCCATATGGCATCATGAACATTTGGTTTCTATAGACAGTCATCCCACAAAAGAACACTTGTCACAAGCTGGACCCCTGACTGTGGCCACCAACCCTACTTCCCTCTCACGCAGCACCAAGCAGCACTCAGACCACTCTGCACTATTGGCTCGTCATCAGCATTCAGGCTCACAAAGCCCATACAATGACTATGCCCTTCTCCAAGTAAGAAATAGAGGCACAAGAGCATTAAGTCATTTACTCACAATACCCAGCCGCGCCATGAGGCACAGCTGGGAACTGAACTCAGGGAGCCTGGCTCCTCCCCACGTAACCCTGCAAAAGCAGGGTTGGTAGGTGGTAGCCCCCAGTGACACTCAACGTTGAGCATGCTCCCTTTCCTTAGCAGCAGCACTCAAAACCGCCCTAAGCTCAAGGACAGAGAAAACACCCCATAACGGCAGCCTCTCTCCACCTCATTCCTTTACCTAATTCTGAAGGCAAACAAGGCTGCTCAGGCACAAAAACCAGGCAAGTCCAAAACTGTTCCCAGGCAAAGGTGGAAGGGACCTGGGCGTGCTTTTCAGTTCTGCACACACTTACCCCGTGCCCTTGAGCCAGTCACTTTACCTCTCTAGGCCTCCACTTTTCACCCTTTAAAATGCAGACAGGGCCTGCCCACAGGTTTCGGGCATTCTTAGATGCACAGACCCATTTCTTTGCTGAGAAGCCTGCTGCTGTGACACAGGGGAGCAGCGCTGCTCTAGGTGCAGGTGAGGGCACCTTGCTGCTTCTGCCCCTGCCCCTGGGTACTGGAAGGTGAGTGGGCCTCGATCTCATGAGACAGAGTACATTGACCACCCAGGCACCACAAGCAAGTGGGGCTCAATCAGAAGAGACAATCAGACTGAGCAGATGGGCACAGAAAGCAGAAGCAGGGTAAAGAAGGCAGCCAACAGCCAGAACAGAGGCCTGGGAATGAAAATTCAGGAGAAAAGCCACCCACAGACTGAAGGCACACTGCTGAGAACTTCAGTGTCCGACCAGCAGAGCTGACTCCACAGGCTGTGTGAGGAGGAGAGACCAGCAGAACATGGCTGAGCGGGGCAGGCCTGCTGCTCAGGGCCCCACAGTGCTCTCCCTCACAGCGCTGGTCTTCCCAAGTCTGGGCCCTACCACATCCTACCCAGTTCCAATGTAAACCCAGGTCTGAAGAACTAAGGACACATGGAAAAGAAACTGCTTTATCATACTGAACTCAATCATAAAGACACACACACACATACATACACAAAAGGGAGAATGATTAAAGAAAGAAGCTACCTCCTGAAATCTGTTTTTGGACATCTGAGTTCTGAAGTGTAGCTGCCTGGCCTGCGTCCTGACCACTGGCCGGGCTCTGCAGCAGAGCAAGAAACTGCCAGGTCCAGCAACACATCACCACACTGATCCCCATCTTCTACACCAAGCCAAGGCTCTTCAGCTTCTGTGGCTACAAAGAGGACTGTTTGAAAGACCTCCATTCAAAGAATCCACACAACTCAATAATTAGCTGATGAATTAAAAAATGGGCCACGGATCTGAACAGATGTTACACCGAAGAAGACTCAGGAATGGCCGGTAAGAACATGAAAATACACTCAACATCATCAGTTATTAGAGAAAAACAAGTCAAAACCACAATGGGACACCAACCACGCCACACTACAAGATAGCTGGAATCAAGAAGGCAAGTGTTAGTAAGGATATGGAGAACCTGACTACACTATTCGTGGCAATGTCAAATGGTACAACTGAAAAACAGTCTGGCAGTTCCTCAAAAGGTTATACACAGAGCTAGTATGGGATCCAGCAATTCCACAGCTAGGCATACACCCGGGAAAAGTGACATGTGTCCACACAACTGTACATGAGTGTTCACAGTAGGATTACTGATAACAGTCAAAAATGGAAACAACTCAACTGTCCAACTGAGAAATGGATAAACAAAACAGGACAACCATATAAGGGAATATCATTTGGCCATAAAGGGAAAGCAAGTACAGTACTGACATGCTACAGCATGGATAGACCTTAAATATATTTGCTAAGTGAAAAATTCCAGACCTAAAAGGTCTCCTGTGATTCCATTCATTTGAAATGTCCAGAATAAACAAATCTGTAGAAACAGGAAGTAGAATAGGGGTTGCCTAGGGCTAAAGGTGGGAAAGAAGAAGAGGTAGGAGAAATAGGAAGGGACTGCTAACAGATATAGTTTCTTTTTGGGGTGATGAGAATGTTCTAAAATTGACCGTGGTAATGGTTGCACAACTCTGTGGAGATACTGAAAACCACCAAATTGCACATTTTAAGTGGATGGATTGTATGGTATGTGAATTATACCTCAAAAAAAAAAGGGTTTTTTCTTTGAGAACAAATACATTTTTAATAAAATCTCCATTCTCACTGGCCCAAGCACAAGTGAGAATAGAAATCTAGAGCAGAGGCCTGGGCCAGCCTGGAGTGCAGAGATGGGGCAACGCCCTCCATGCAAGAAGCCCTAGTGCTGGCCCTGGGAGCCCTGTGACCTTAGACACACTTGATGCTAGCCAGTTACAGGCTCTGAAGACACCAACCACACAACTTATCTCAGCCATGGGAATTTAAATTAAACCGTAAGCATGATCATGTTTGGCAAGGTGTCAGCCACAGAACAGACATATTATTTATAAGCTAAAAAAATAAGCCATGGGAAAACACACTGTAAAAGACAACCCTCATACGCATATGTTGGCTTTATAATTTCATACATAAAACATATATGTCATGACACGTATTATCAAAAATAATCCTTTTCTGGTTTCTTATGCCGCTCCCCAAAGACTCACCTGAGCTCGCTGCCCCACTGCCTCAGAGAGTAGAAATTAACAGGGTTCTGGTGTCCTGAGGCTGGCCGGTTTGCAGCTTGTTCTCCCACCAGCTCTCCAGGAACAGTTTCCACAGCTAGGACATTTCTGGCTTTTTCTGCAGAACTATTTGGGTGCGGATAAATGACATCTGAAAGAAAGGCAAACAAATGTCAGTTACTCAAAACTTACGCATGAAACTTGATATCCTACACAAAACACGGACTCAATATGCTACACAGACAATCTCAACTATATGAATAATAGCATATTTTAATGTATACCATATAGAAAATGTAATCCACGGATGGCTTTGGTGTTCTGAAACCATTTTCATCTAAAGTAGCTATGTGTTTCTCGAAGGCAAGCTGTGATATGGCTCAAACCACCCAGTGTTACCACCACAGAAAGGCCAGGACTCCCCCAGAGCCCTGTAGATCAGGAAGCCTAGAAGAACTGCGAGCAAAGTCCACTCACCAGTGCCAACAAGGAACCAGCTTCAGGACAAACCGATATATGGGAAAACAAGTGCAGATCAGATGACGCTCCACTCGCTTTCCACCAAGAAAGTGGGAGGAACGCAAACATAAACTTATTTGCTGATACTTACAAATAACAACACTGCGATAACACACATCGCAGAACAGTAGTTCGGTAAACTACAGACAAACACACTGGTGCTGAAGTATGCCCAAGTTTCAAAATATATTCTTAAAATGCAAGCTTCAGAAATGTTTAAGTTTGAAGTGATATATCCAGGACTTATTTCAAACTAATGGTATTTTGTTACTTAAATATATAATAGTATTTGTTTAAACAATGTTACTTGCTACAAAATAACAAAATGAAATAAAAACCAAGAAAGTTCCTGAGTTTTTTTGCTCTTTTTTTAAGTTTTTTTTTTTTGAGACAGGGTTTCACTGTGTAGTCCAGGCTGGTCTTGAACTCATTATGTAGTTCGGGTTGGCCTCAAACTCATGGCAATCTTCTTGCCTTAGCCTCCCAAGTGTTGGGATCACAGGCATGGGCCACCACATTCAGCTATGAAATAATTTTTGAAACTAATAAACATGTAGGTAATGTTATGTTATTCTCTTGACATGTTTTAAATTTCCCATAATTAAAAGTTACTTTTTAAAAAAATCTGCCAAACACATTTCAAACTACAAACACTTTGTATTCTTCCAAATGACATAACTCAGGAACAGGGCACATCTGTAAGAAGAATTTAATATTACTTCACCACAATCAATGCGGTCTTTTTAATAAACCATCCCTACATCAGTGTTATCAACTATCACTCTTTTTGGAGAAGGAAGTCACAAAGGAACTTCTGACCAATGCTAGTTTCAAACCCAAGCAGCACACGCCACAGCTGTTCAGGAAAGGCCTCTGCGAGACCACTGGACGGGGTCCGGAAAGCAGAGCTTGGGACCCCTGGGCAGCACTGACCCTCGAAGACCAGTGCCCTACAGGAGCTCCCACTGACGGGCTCGCCCTCTGTAGGCAGGCAACTAAATAAACCACGGTCAGCATTGGTGTGGAACGGGTTCCGACATCCTCATGGGAGACACCCAGGCTGGGGCATGAGTAAGAGGCTGCTGTCCTTTTGGGGGCATTTTGCTCCAGCCAGGAAAATCAACACTAGCTTATGGTGGGTGCTGACCAGGAAAAGCCAAGGGAGAGTTATAAATTCCAGAGGCAGGGTTAGAGTCCCTGCCTGCCCCTGGAGTGACAAACATCACAGGTAAGGATGGACAACCATGCTGAGAGAGCTGGGCACTCAGCATCTAAGCCACGTCAGACTGCAGGCTCACAAGGATAGAGAAGCTCCATCCCTTAGCTCAGAAGAGATATAAGTGCTGCCCAGCATCCAGACACTGCAGCTCACAGACCCACCATGAGGAACACAAATCACCCCAGGCCAAGCCAAGCCCAGTTACACTCATTTCTGTGGGCACTCAGGCATCCCTCCTTCCCACACAGCACCAATCGTCACACTCATGTGGCTAAGCACTCAGGACAGGAAACCCCAGACATGCAGAAACCCTGTCCCAAGCAGGAAGAGCTTCCTAAGGAGCCCAGGGGTGCTGGGCAATATAGAGGGCTGGAGGCCAGGGAAGAGTAGGTTGTAGGAATCCATCAAGCACTCTCTCTCTCTCTGTGTACTGGGGACTGAACAGGACCTCTGCATTGAGTCCATCCCTAGTCCTTTTATTTTTTATTTTGAAACAGTGTCAGGAAGTTGCTAAATTGCCTGGGCTGGGCTCAAACTTGGGATCCTCCTGCCTCAGCTCCTGAAAAGTGCTAGGGTTACAGGTGGGTACAACCATGCCTGGCTCCTCTGTTCCCTTTCAACATTTTCCAATACCTAAGTGACACGTTTGCAGGAGTTCAGAGTGCAATGTGTACACTTAATCAGTCCTGATTCTAGCACAGCCTCTTAATTTCAGCAACCTGGGCAGCCTCGGCTTAGACTATAGCCCATATTTCTTGCTGGGGAGGTCTCCCAGGGAGGCACCTGCTCACCCCCTGCCCTTAGGAGCTCCTTTTCTCTCCAGCTCCCATCCTGCACGGCAGCTAGGCCTAGGGTCGCACCAGCAACTCTGCAGCCAGTGAGCTATACAAACCAAGAGAATCCCATGCAGTCTACTCACGTGCCTCAGAGCACAGTGCGAACGAGGACCGGGGCATCACTCCAGCCGATGGGGTGGCCAAATCTAAAACACCTTTTTCATAATCAAAGCAAGTTTTAACCCAGATTGAAGGAGCCATCATGAGAAGCACATATGATCATCCAAATGAGGACACAGCACCATCTAATCACCAAATGGAGAGGTGGTCTGAGAGCGCCCAGGACGGGCCAGCCACAGGTCTGGTTAAAGCTGTACGTCTGTTCCCACCCACTGCAAGGACTCACATCTCTGAGCATGGAATCCCAGCTGAGTGCTAACCACTGCAGACCCAACACCCAGAGCAGAAGAGGAGTCAGCTGCCATCAGTAAAAGAGATGAACAAGTGAGTGAAAGACAATAACTCACTCCCACGGCGCAGCAGGGAATGAGGCAGGCAGCAGCTGAGACCGCCACAGCTCTCCATGGCTGACACTCATGGTCCCTCCTGACTCCCTCTCCCACCTCCCTCTGACAGGCTCCCTGCGTGGATCCTCCCGCTCTCCCACAGGGCCCCACTCCCATCCACAACCACCATGGCCTTCATCAGCACCAACTCCCACCCAGGTGCAGGCATGGGTGTCCCCATGGGATTGTGTCCCAGGCCTACCCAGAGAGCATCCTTTCACCTCTCTATGGGCTCCCAGAGGCACAATGAAGAAAGAGCCCCTCTAAGACAACAATGGCGTGAGTACCATGGCTTACACTTTAAAATATCATGCAGCATTTTGTAGCATTTCTCAAATGGGATGACACAGAAGCACCACTTCTGGGATCGCCAGATGGGACCACAGCCTTGAAGGACAACACAGACTGGCTGAATGTAGCCAATGCCAGCTCTGCCCTCCATCCATCCCCGCCCAGAAAGTCTGCACCAGGTGCAGAAGACTGGGAGCCGCTCCTCCTCCTGCTCACAGCTGCTAAGGGTGACAGTGAACTACAAAAAGCAGCTGCCGCAAGGGAGGAAACGTGCAGTCATCCCTCAAATCAACATCATGAGTTTCTGCAAGAAACAGCACCTAGCCTCTAAAAGGCCTCACATATTCACCCTGCAGCACCCACATGGGCTTCATACTCCTAATCAACGGCACAAGGCTGAAAATCCAGCACATGGATCACACTGAAGACAGGATTTTTGAGGAAAACATGAATGCAGGCAGCTAAATAACAGTGCCGGCTCCAATATTCACTCATTCCTCCCTTGCTCAGAGACCTTGGCTTTGATGGAGGCCTAGTTGATGGAGGCCTCAGCTGAATGACTCATCTCCCCAGATCACTTCCTGCTATGTGACACAGCCATGAGGAACGACCATGTGACACAGCTCTAGCTAATGACACACGCGCTAAAGGTTTCTAGGACAGCATCCTCCTTTTTGATACAGGTGCCACTCCTGGGGGCAGCGAGCACAAGCAGGAGAGCAAGTACACTCCAAGGACGGAGAGCACAGGGCCAGAAACACCTGGGTCCCCCAACAACAGTGAATGGCTGAGCCAGCCATTCACAGCCTGTCATGTGGGGCAACCACACCTGTCAACTGCTGCTGAACATAATCCCAAACCACTCATGTCATCGTATACATATGTGTGCATCTTTAGTCTATGTGTTTGTGTGTGCGCATAGATATTATATGTGCTTGTGTGTTAGAATTCTTCATCTTTAACAACGGGTTTCCCATTCAGTCCCAACAACAGCACCACAAAGGAGGTGGACAAACTTCTTTCCATGGCAGTCTGCACTCCTGTTCTGGAGGTACAGTGACTTGCTCAGAGTCTGATTAGCAGGAGATACCAGAGCAAAGACCTCCAGCCAGATGCACAGGGCCTCCTTCCCCAGATCAGACGGCCTTGGCTATCTACGAGGAGAGTGAATCCCCTACCTTTCCACGTACTGGCTTCAGTACTCAAGGGTTCTGAGATGGGGAAGGGACAGGACACCAGACAAGTGGGGTAACTTGGAGACAAGAGCAGTAAAAGGCTTTTTTTCATACAAACCCATGTTATAAAAATATCCATTGTCAATTCTAGTCGAATTAGCATGGCTAGGCTAAGCAGAGCAGGTAACTGCATGCACAGCTTCAGGGTATCCCACAGCACCACCAGAAATTTATCTTTAACCCATTTTTCTTTCTGGTGATGAAAGAAAAGGGGCTCAAATACAGCCTCCTCTTCTTGGCTTCCTGCGTTAGACTTTTTTGCTTCCTGAATGCTATGGTCTTGAAAACAGCCCAGGGATTTCACTGTTTGTTCTTAGAAGCCATCTGAAATTTTTGAAGTCACAGTCATTTCTACACACAATTATCTTCAAAGGTGCTCCACTGTGCTTCGAGCAGAGTCCAGAAGCCCGCAGCTAGGATGCTCTCAGCCAGCTATGGCTCCAGCCCTGCCTGAGTCTGCCCTGTAGCCCCACAAGAAGCTGCACTCTGACTCTCCTGCCTCAGCTCCTTCCTGTCTTTCGACCTGGCTGGCTTCAGCTCATCTCTTGAAGCCTAAAGCCATGCTCAGCCCACAAACAGCCCAGGTCTTTGCACATCCCTCTCTCAGTCTTCTCTTACCTATCTTCGCATGACTACCCTGCCTGACTGAAAACTCCAGGAGGGCAGGGACCAGGCTGAATGCAGAATACCAGATGGCATGGGCTGGGGATTTAGTTCAGTGGTTATAGTACTTGCCTGGCAAGCATAAGGCCCTGAGTTCGATTCCCAGCACCAAAAAAAAAAAAAAAAAAAAAAATAGAATTCCAGATGGCACAAACTAAATTGAACACCAGAGCTCCCAAACTGAGACAGGGAACCAAAGATCACCTCCACACTATTTCTCTGTCCCTGGTCCCAGTGCTCTGGCTGGCAAGGCAGCAGAAGAAGTATTCTAGAGAGACTGCTATCTTTCCAGGGTCACATCTCCAAGTCTCTGCTGCAGAGCAGCACTTGGTGCGGCCAAAGTAAAGGAGCAAAAGCCATCAGAGTATCTTCTGGGCCAAAGGCATGAACCACCGTCACGAATGCTGCTGGTTCCCCAAGGGTGTCCCGTGTCTCGGGTGACTCAGAACTCAGTCGCAGAGTGCCTTTTCATGGAAAGCGTGTCAACAGTAGCTTTTTAAAGATTCAGCCTAGAGTCAGGAGACTCCTGCGCAGAATGGAGAGGCATGAGCCTGAATATGAAGGGACCATGTCGGCTCTACGACACCCACAGAAACAGCTGGGAGCTCTCGGGGAAACACATCCACAGCGACAAAGGGTACGCAGCAACTTCTCACTGACCAGAGACAGCCTGCTGAACAACGCTGTGACAAACGCGAAGGAAAAAAGTCTAAGAGGGCATTTGTCTCCGCAACAAAGCAGTCGCATATATGCCAATACCATCTGCAGTGGGACAGTGAACTTAAACAAGGCCCTGTGCGTGACCCAGCAGAGGGTCTGCATGCTTTAGGAAGTACAGACCACCTTGCTTCCGGAAAGTGTTACAATCACCCCTTACAGGCTTCAGTTTTATGTCCACCCTTCTGATCTTCAAAATGCTAGGACAGTAGCTTGGCCATTTTAGTCCTATGTCAAGACTCAGACTCTGGTCCCCGCCCTACTTGGGCCTGTTCTTCCCCTCTACCGCTCTACACGGATGAGGGCCACAAAAAAGTCCCACCCTCTCCCCAGTCTGTGCAGGGAACAGGACGGGTGGGCAGGTGAGGTGGTCAGCAAATAATTTTCAGTCTTTCTAGAGGGCTCAATACAACCACACAGTTGTGAGAAGATCATAGAGTTTTAGTTTTTGACATTCAAATATAAAAGCACATCTCTCTATTGTAAATGGCCAGGAATTACTAAGAGTTATGAAAATGCCATGAATCCAGGAAAAAAAAAAAAAAAAGCAGTTTTTAAGGGTTAAAATTCCTAATTTGAATATGACTCTAATCCTGGAAGCACCATAATGTGGGATGCTGCCCGTTCAGAAGGGACCATCACTGCTATTTTCATCCTGCATGTAGTTCATCCACGGCCAAGCTGACCTGCTGGATCAAGTGGCTACACACAGAACTGGAATGGCCCCTC
Source organism: Hystrix cristata (assembly GCA_004026905.1). Lineage (NCBI taxonomy): Eukaryota > Metazoa > Chordata > Mammalia > Rodentia > Hystricidae > Hystrix > Hystrix cristata. Next base: position 74,463 of record PVJO010001281.1, on the reverse strand, counting down.
CGCCCCGCCATACCTGTGTTACTTCTGGCTACGAGGCCCTTGGGGAACTCCCCAGGAGTGGGGGACGTCCTGCTGTCCCATTTCACCATGTCCAGGCTGTTGCAATATTCCCATCTCTTCTGCTGCAGCTCCTGTAACCAGTAAGTCATGAGCTGACGATTAGGAGCCTAGGAAGAGGATGAGAAAAGTCTGTTATGGCCATGAGTAGGATGAAGAGCTTAAAAAAAATGTTTGATGCAGACTGTGCACCTTGCCACATGAAAAAGGAGCAATAAGAAGTACTAAGCAAGGAAATCTCAATGACAGGATCGGCAGCTTTTGCTCAAAACAAGTTGGTCAAGCAGTGCTAACAAAAATTTTTAACCCAATTAATAAGAAATCTTTTTTAAATTCCAAAACTAGAGAATGATATGGTGTAACATTTTCCTCAAAGAATTTTAGGAAGGACTGATTTCCCTGCTGCTCCTTCACTCTGAGGACCCATCCATCCATCTCAAGAAATCAAACTTCACATAGTTATGGAGGGCACTTGCCAAATCTCATCAATAATGGCATCTAAACTCTGCCGGCATTGGAAACAATATACAGAAAAAACTGCAAATCAGTCAAGCATAGTGGTGAATGCCTGTAATCACAGCCACTTGGGAAGCTGTAGGCAGAAGGACTGTAAGTTCAAGGCCAGCCTGGACAACTGACAGATGCCTTGTCTTGAAATAAAAAAATAGAAAAGGATAAGGACGTAGCTCCATACTCCCTGGGCTCCACAATCCCCAGTGCCACAAAACAAAAAAATAAAAACAAAACCATCCAAAATAAAAACTAACAGATGCCATACCTATTAGAATAGCTAATATTTTTTAAATTAACAATACCAAATGCTCACAAGAATGTAAAGCAATCAGAACACTCACAAACTCCTGCTGGAACACCAAAGGATGAGCTACTTTAGGAAAAAGTCTGGCTTTTTCTTACAAAGTGAAATGAAATATGTACACACCAAGCAACCCTGCAACCCTGTTCTATGACCATACCTGTGTGTGAATGTGTATAGGGGCTTTATTCATAACCATCAAAAACTGCAAACCCAAGTCTGCTTCATCTGGCGAATAAACAGGCACATCCAAACAAGGGATCAAAACACTGACTCACCAACATGGATGATGATAAACACACATCACTAAGAGAAAGAAGCCAGACCCTAAAAGTCACATGCTGTCTGATTCCATTTATATAAAATGTTCTGAAAAGGCAAAATTACACAGACAGAAAACAAATCTGGAGTGGCCACAGCATGGAGGTGAGGTGGCAGCTGACCACACCATGACTATCACGGCAGAGTCATGATTCCATGCACTGGTCCAAACCCACACAATTGTACAACACAAACTGATTATATTCTATAGTGTAAATATATCTTAAAAAGGCAACCAAGATACAGGAGGACCCCAAACCACGAACCCAGGTGTAAATAAACAGACTGGATCACAGGTACAGGTCACAGATCTCCAGGCTGCCCCTGCGAAGGAGTTCCAGAAGAAGAAAGGAGGCCACGGAACCTCAGGAACACTGGCATCCAGCACAGCGTGCAGACCTCAGACACAGTGACTCCTACATGAGAGGTAGTACAGAAGCCAGCTCTGCGAGCCTGACAGCAAGTAACATACCTAGAGACCACACTGTACTACCTGTAAGCACAGGACAACCCCCAGGCACTGTGGCCAGAGCCAGCTTTTGTGCACTTGGTCTCAAATTAAAAAAAAAAAAAAATTCCATATAGGATCTCTGGGTGTCTATAGAAATGATCAGGTAAGCTTTCTCCTCACTGATATATTCAACTAACATTGACTATGCACCTATGAGGTACCTGGAACTGGGGCTGGCCTAGGAGAAAGAAAACAAACCAGCTGTTTCCACAGTGTACTGAGTGCCAAGAGAGGGCAGAGAGGTGAGGTGGGGCTGTGGTGCCTGGAGAGCAAGGAGGAGGAGGGCGAGGTACTCAGAAATGACACCACCACCCACTCACAGGTCAAAAGTTTCAGAGTACTGGCTTCCTGTCTGCTCCAATAAACACAAACTCCAAGATGGCCCCATTTCTGTAGCCTCCAGCTCAGTACCACACACACAGCAGAACACTTATTTACCAAATACTGAAGGAATAAGTGAGCAACAAATCAGGAGGTGATACCGAAGCTAGGTCTTAAAGGGGAAGCACGCAGCAGCCAGAAGGACCAGGGAGAGGAGAGGACTCCAGGCCAAGAGCAGAACATCTGCACAGAATGTCTGCAAAGCCCACAGGGAGACAACATGAGCCAGGAGAGGTGCTGTGGCTGGATCAGCCTCCCATGCTCAACCAACCCCTTCCCTGCCCAGGAGAGAGCAGGAAGTCTGCAGGACAATAGCCCAGATGAACAACGTCACCACTGCAGAGATGGCCAGGAAGGGGAGAAGGTCAGTGCAGGCCAAGAGCCCACCTGGGAGACGCACACCAGAGCCTGGAGTCTGGGCAGCAGCCGATTGCTGGGTGGATGGCAGGGCTAGGCCAGGACAAAGGAAGCACAGGAGTCCCCACAAGAAGGGAGCAGGGATCCTGGGGGCAGGTGGAGACGGGAGACACAACTGTGGCCAAACCCAAGGCCAAAGCCCCTAGATCTCCTCCACATTCTGTCAGCCCCAGTAGGGAAGTGGCTTCCCCAGGTCACACATGAATTAATGAGTATTGGCACTGTGACCCCGTCCTCCAGCCTGGGCCTGAAGTGGGCACAGGTTTGGCGTGATGAGATCCTCATCAGCTCCCTCCTGTCTCCTGTGATGCAGCCACCTGAAAACGGTTTCCCTTTCTTTTTTTTTTTTTTTTTTTTTGGTGCTGGGGATCAAACTCAGGGCCTTGCGCTTGCTAGGCAAGCACTCTAACCACTGAACTAAATCCCCAGCCCCCTTCCCTTTCAATCTTGAATGTTAAATCTAACTGGGAACAATTAGTAACCGCCTATTTACCTCTCCCTGAACTCCTGGGGCAAAAATGCCTTCAGATCACATGCCTTAGCTTCTGACATCATGTTGCGGAAATCTGGTCAACAAGACAGGCTGAACCACCTCGAGACAGTGAATAAACAGAGCTCGCGGCCTTCCACAAATCTAGAGGTCTCTAGAAGAACCTAACTTCAGTCCCAAAGCAGCTACTGAAAAGCTTGTCTGCAAGGCTCTGGGGCTCATGCTGGAAGCTGAAAGCAAAAGGCAGAAACACACAGGTTCTAAGGCAAAGCATGAGGAAAAATAAACAGCGAAATCGGCAGAAATCCAGATTGCCTCTGCATATTCCATTTGGAATCTTTTTAGCAGAGGACAGACTGCAATTTGGCCTCTCTTGGTCCTATTAGATGTGTGATCACACCCAAGTCTCTCCAGGCATAGACCTGATAAAAATCAGCCTAGACCTGCGCTGTCCAACACAGTGGCCACCATCTATACCCGAGTAATGAGCTAACCCATGAAACATTTAGGATACACTGGAATATGCTAAAACCAATTTCGCCCATTTCATGAGGCTATTTGAAAACTTAAAAGTACATACGTGTACTTTTATCACCCAGTGCTGGTCTCCATCATGAGGGCAAACGAGATTCCATCTGCCAGCGACAGTGTAGCAGGAGACTCTGCCGAGAGGGCTGTAATGCAGGACTGAGCGTGGGGTCCACAGGACACAGGGCAGCTGACACCAGCCTCTTCCGCAGCATCTTCGGACTCAAGACAATTCTCTCTCCTCTAAACAACGTCTCCTCATTTCTCACCACCTCGTCCTACGGTGCCCTTCCCGCTCCCACACAGCGGGGCAACAGGACCTTTGAGCAGCTGGGCTTCGCAGACAGCACCATGAAGGTCTATCACCAGGAGCTTGTCCACTGTGCTTCGGTTCAGCTGGTCACGACCTGGCCCCACCACCACATGGTATGCTGTGGTCCCAAGTTCTGAGAGACAGGTACTCCAATCACACGGGAAGGAACAGAGAGACAAAGCTCTACCATTCAGCAGGTGCCAGGCGAGCACCCCACAGGTGGCTAGGTGCCAGGCGTCCAATGTCTGACAGCTCCCCAGGCCATGTCCCAGGTCTCTTCAAGTCCTACTCACTGCCCAAGGTCCTGTGCACATGCCACCTCTTCAGAAGAGGCTTTCCTGGGTCAAGTGTGCATTTCCTCTTCGTCTTCTGAAAGAGGGGCTCACCACGGGGTCAGATGAGCCTGGCTTCCTCACTGAGTTCCTTGAAGGCAGTCGTGCAGTCTCAACAGGAGCCAGTGCCCAGCTCAGTGTCTCAAACATGAAAAGCACCCAAATACCTAACTCATTAAACAGATCTCCAGAAGAGCCAAAACCAAAGTACCAGCAGCAGCCACAAGGCTCCCATCCGAAAGACAAATGCCTTGCACACCACAGGACAACGGGCCTAGGACTGGGCCCCAGAGTGAATGCTGGAGGGACAGACACTTAGAAGCTTCTCCCACGGGCCACTCAAGGGTGCTGCCAGGTCAGGCCGCACAGGAAGTCACTGACTTCCACAGGGCGTGCCTCTCTCCAGCAACGCAGAGGAACTACTGTCCTCACATCTCCATCCTCTGAGTTCAGAAAGGCCTTTCCAAACCCAGAAAGAGAGCACACAGGGAAAATGCCTGTGGGTCTCAAACACCATCAATAACGTTAAAGACAGGGAAAGAGAAAGCCCAGATGTCTACATGTGAGTGGGAGCTTCACTTCCCATAGTCTTGCAGGGCTTCTCTTGGCCTGGTGAGCACCTGTTCATCTTTATTTTTATAAAAATGCATTTCGGACTTTATTTGAAATAACAAGCTACATTTGCTATGAAGAATCTAAAAACCAAGTAAGAAAATAAAACGAACATAATCCCATCACCAGAAATGACCTATCGGAACTGGTATACCCCCAAACACTTTCTACGTGTAAACATACATACCCATTTTCTTCATAAAAGTGAAATAAAATGACAGACTTTTCAATCTAATATACAATCTCCACTTGTATATCAGTAGTATCATAACATGCTCCTGCTTCACATAAATTGTCATTTAATCTTAGAAACGGGGCCACCTCCTTACCACAGACCCAGCACCTCACTGCCTGGCTCAGTCCCAGCTCTGCACCTGCAACCGTGTGAAGTGAGTTCCTCAGCCTGCCCAGAACTCAGACACCCTGCAAGGAAGACAGGAACCACGACGGGAGCCCACCCTGCGATGTTGTTACAGGACGAAGCGAGTTACCAGGTGTGAAGTTCAGAAGGGGCTGGGGACACAGCAAGTACTCAGAAGTACCAACCCTCTGGTTTCCTGAGCCTGCTGCAAAACTCAAACGTGGGGCTACACCAATTCCTACAGAGGAGGAGAGTGTCCACAGGACAAAAGCCTTGCTCAGGATTCCAGCCAGAATCACAGGTTCCTCTCTGGTTTTTCTCAAATACTGAAACACTGATGACCTCAAGCAGCAGTGAAGTTCAGTTTAAACCCCATGAGTCTGTTAGCTTCCAGGGCAGACACCTCCCACTCAGAGGCTGTCCCCTGCCACTCCGGAAGGCAGTGTGGCCACCAATCACAGGTGCTTCCAGCAAATGGTCCTAGCCATATTTCTGCTCTATGGATGTAGGGCACGCGCACACGTGCGTGTATGTTGCTTTTGCATGTGTGTGTGTGACTGGGGGTTAAACACAGTGGTAGCACTAAGCTGCATCTCCAGCCTTTTCTTATTTTTCATTTTGAGACAGGGTCTCCCTACGTTGCCCAGGTTGGCCTTGAATTCTTGATTCACCTGCCTCAGCCTCCCGGGTAACTGGGTTATAGGCATACCGTACCACACCTCGCTCTCAAAGACTTTTCTTAAAAGTAAACCGCAGTGAGAGATAAAAAGGCCACACAGAAAAAATTCAAGGAGGACAGTGACAGTTCTCCAGGTCCCCTGTCAGCCTCTCGGGCCCTGCCCCTGACATTCTCCTGCCTCTTCCAGCCTGGACTGCTGTAACTGCCTCCTAACAGACTTGCTGTCATCAGCCGCCCACTCCAAACCTTCCTGGGCATCGAGTCAATGAAGTCATGGGCATTCCGAGCTCCAAACCTCCCCTGCCAAGCATTCGGCATGGTAACAAGGCCCACACTGCCCTGCACCCACAGGACCACGACCTTCCTCCCATACAAAGATGCACAGACAAAGATGGTTCCACTGTGTCCCTCAGCTCCACACCTGCCCTCAAGACCCAGCTCAGACCCACTGGTGAGGCTACCCCAGGTCAGCCACGGAAGCACTCACGCAGTCCTCCAACATGTCCTAGGTGACACTGACCCTCGTAACTCAGGATGGAGGCCGGCTCGGGGCCACCATGGTTCTAAGCACAACTTGTGGTGACAATGGAGCTGACAGCAGACCATGCACACCGGTGGGCTTCCAGCACACACCTCGCAGGATGCGCTGTGGACTGCTTGGCAGTCTCTCTCGCTCGTGATTCTTAAAATGCCACAGTGGCTGCTCATGATAAAGGAACTCTTTTTTTCTTAAACTCGGGGAAGGATATCTGGATTTCTAAAACATATCTAAAAAAAAAAATTAAAAATAAAGTAAAACATATCTAAGACTCTTCTTACATAAGCAATAAGCAAGCAGCACAAGGACACTATAGACAGCCTGACATTGCAAAACAAAACTCAGACGGAAAACAGATAAACCCCAAATCTGATAAATAACTTTAGATTTCAAACTTTCTTTTGAATGTTTCAAAATCATGAGCCTGAGAACACTCACAAGGGATTTGGCTCAGTGCCAATGGAAAATAATGTCTTTTTTCCTTAGAAGATTCTGAGGTCTGTTTTGGCCTAGAGATGGAGACAGAAGGCGATCCTGGGCCTCCTGCTCCTTGGAGACACAACACAACTGGACAAACTCCACTCCCCCAGGGACACAATGAATTCTCATTCTGGGTCTGTTTAGATTACTATCTTAAGTCAGCATTTCTTCTATCTCACTAAGATAATCACCTGAACTCTAATTTCTCAAAGGCTGAGCAAACACCAGGCCCAAGGTCAACACACTGCACAATCTGGGGGCGCGTACAATCTGGGGAGGAGCCACACTGGGACCTGCACTGAGGGGGCCACTGGGGAGCTCAGCCTGACATTAAAGCCAGGGCCTTAGGCCTATCTTGAGCCAACATCTTTCTTAATTGCTGAGCAGCCACGGAGGTGAGAAACTCAGGTGGTGGAGGAGGGGAGCCCACACGCAGAACCCAGGGGAGCCAGTGTGCTCTTGCCGAAGTAGGCAAGAAGGACGAGAGCCTCTTCCCCAGCTACCCACCCAGGCTGACGTGGACTGTGTTGGAGAAGGACATTCTCCGGGCCTGTCCTTCCCAACAGGAAATGTGGAAACCTGTCCAAATGCTTAGTTTCAGAACAGGACCACAAGGCCTCTGGTGACCACAGGGCTATATTCCTGTGAGTGCTTATCACTCTGCATTGCACAATAGCAGAGGGGAGCATTTAAAGCTCAGGGTGAATAAAACTCTCACAACCACAGCCATGGCCTCCAGGACTGCACTGCTCTACTGCAACACTGCACCCTCCTGGCTTCAAAGCTGGGATGTGGGACAACATGATGCTGGAAAGGGGGGTGCACAAGTTCAGCAGCCCGCCCCGACCCAGGCATTGGAGGCTTTGGGGAAGGGACTCAGGTACCAGGAACCTGGGAGCCCCGCTGACTTCTGGCAGTCTTTATGGGGAGCGGGGTATCTTGGGGAGTACCAGGGGGATCTCCAACAACACGCAGGCACCATGCCTCTGTGGGAGAAAAGTACTCACCAGCTATGTGGCTCTGGCACTCATCAGAATGCACTTCAGAAACACCCAAAGGTGCCAAGCAAAACTGTTTCCCTATGAAAGACTCCATGGAGGAGCCCTAGCAGGGGAGAAAGGAACTTCGAGGCCACCTGGGAGTTGAACCCAAAACCATCACTCCGGAGCATAGAAACCCACAATGCAAAAGAGATTTACAGCTGCAAACCACAGAGTGCTGGCCCAGAGAAGGGCTCACGCTTCACGCTCTAGTTCATGCAGTTCTGTTATTTCTCGTCCAGTCAAAAAGCCACACATACTAAAAAAAAAAAAAAAAAAAAGCCACCACCACGCTGGGCCAGGAAGTGCGACCACCCTTAACCTGGGAAGGTTCCCAGGGAGAGGCCACAGAGATCTGTGGCAAAGAGCTAGTGCTGGCGGAAACATGGATCCCGAGGACCACCTTGGCCCAACTATCAGAGCAGAATCACTAGGGCTGGAGTCCACAGTCTCCACGTGAACAGCACCAGGAGGCTTTCTCCCTACACCGTCTGAGAACCACAGTTCTGAGGGAGATGCTTCCCCTCATGGGACAGAAATAAAACAATCTCATCAGCTTGTCACCTCTGCAACAGCGCACAGCAGAGAGCTGGGCAAACTGGAAAGCTTTAAAAAGTGGTTCCTAGGGGCTGGGGATTTAGCTCAGTGGTTAGAGTACTTGCCTTGAAAGCATGAGGCCCCCAGTTTGATCTCCAGCACACACAAAAAAAAAAAACCACCTCATTCCTTGCCAGGAGGATGACTACTAATTCAAGAGCCATCTCGGACTACATAGTGAGTTCAAGACCAGCTTCAACCAAATCATGAGACCCTATCTCAAAAAAAAAAAAAAAAAAACAACAACAAGGAGAAAAACTCCCTCCTGAAGATGAAGGCCAAGGACCCCCTCCTCTGCCAAACAGCTCACCACAAGAAAGCCAGCAGAAAGGGACGCCCCAGGAAGCATCGCTGCCGCTACAGGTCTCTAGCTCTGTTCACTGCACAGCAGGGCAGGGTCAGGTACTCAGATCAGCTGCGGCCTCTGACTAAACTTCAACTTATGCTGAACACAAAATCCTTCAACATACGATTTGAGTGTCTATATAGGACAACCACAGAGAAAGAGCTGCTTTGCTCCTAATGCACCACAATGCATGTATGAAGTGTCTCCACAGGGCTGGGCTCATGGGTCTAGGGAAGACTCAGCGCCTACGGTGGACTTGGTCTCCAGCGGCATAAGGCAGGCTGAACTCTGGGGCCTCCTCACTCTGATTTCAGGATCATGATCAGAACGAAAACACCAATGACTACCTCCTGTTTGCAGAACCCCTAGACAACTGAGTGCAAATGCACCCAAAGCAGGCCTGGGACACTCCTGCAGGCCAGAGGCAGTCTGAATTCCTGCTGGATGCCCTTTCTCTGCAAGGGCCAGGAGCCAAGCAGCTGGCTACATCCCACTGAGAAGGCCAGGCCAGCAGTTATGGTGGCACACACCTACAATCCCAGCACTAGGAGGCTGAGGAAGGAGGCTGGCGAGTTCAAAGCCAGCCGGGACTGTGTAGTGAGAGAGTGTCAAAATGATACATTAATAATCTAGAAAGCCATAGGAGACAGAGCTGTTAGCTGGGGGCATGTGCCTCGGTACCAGCTATTGGGGCAAAGGTGGGAGGATGCAAATTCAAGGCCAGGCTGGGCAATGTGGCAATACTCGACCTTAAAAAAAAAGGAAGGAAGGAAAGAAGGAAGGAAGAAAGAAATCAATCAATCCATCCATCCATCCAGGCCAACTTCTGTGCAAGCAGTTTCCCTTGAACATCAAGAAAGCCGGAAAGGCAAATGAAAACTGGGCTTGCTGCCTAGAAATAATTCCTGTACTCCAAGATCAACAACCCTGATAGCCTGGTCCACCCACCTCTGGCCACCCAACACTCAGCAGTGGACAGTCATGCCTGTGGCAGTCTGCTCAGGGAGCTGAGCTCGCCCGGTGGACTAACCCAGGAAAGGGTGTCATATGGTGGGGTAGGGGCAATGCCAGTTCCAAGCCCTCTTTCCCACCAGACCACCTCTGCACACAATCCATCTCTGCAGAGTTCAGCAAGTGGCAAGCACATACACCCATCCAAAGACTCTGGTCCTCATATCACGGCGAACACATCTCAATGACACAAGAGAAACCAAGTCTTTGCGCAGACCCACAGTTCTCCAAAACCCACCTACTCCCTGCCTCACCTTCTCCAGGGCGCATCTCTTTACAAAACCAGTATTGTATCACAGATCTCTCCAACTGCACAATGCTCAAGAAAGCTATCAGCTAAACCATAGACTTCTGGCCCCCACACCCTACCCAGATTAGTATTTTGTGTAAAAAATGCCCCTCCCCTTTATTATGGAGAGATGTCAGATCTCTCCTAGAACCAAAAACTTAAAAAAAAAAAAACCCAAAAACTTCACAGACACTTGATATTTATCTCCCAATACTGAATACTATAGACAAATATGGGCTCTCTCCAAAGATAATTTTCAAAACTCTTGAAATTCAATTCTATAAGGTACTAAGTTATTTTTAAAAGCTTCAACACAACAGTTTCTTAAACCAATAGAAAGTCTTCACTGCTATATCTGCAGCAAGATGCACAATGCTTAAAACCTTTGCTAAGTAAATGGACACTGCGAATTTCCCCTTGGCCGTGCAATGACCACATTCCACCCACATGCACACCACACCCATTCCCTCAAGGGAACTTGAAGGCTCGAAGCATTCAATGTGGGGGTGGCTGCTTGCACTTAGGCAAGCGCTGTACCACTGAGCTAAATCCCCAACCCCTCCAAGCATCCATTTTGCCAGCAAACACACCCCGAGCATCTAACAGGTGCCTGGTGTGGTGGACTTATTGTGGTCAACTTGCGCCAAAACGCCCAGCCGGACTGAGTTGGTGTGATTCTGGGTGTGGAGGATCCACCTGAGAATTGTTGTTGATATAAAGGAGAACGGGAGCAGAAGATAGTTGGCGGGCTGTTTCCCAGGAGAAGTTCTGCTGCGGCTGGTTCTCCTGAAGGGGACTCAGCTGTTCTCCTCGAGGAAGGAGCTCAGCACTCTTCCTACATTTGGCTTGTGGGTGAATATTGTAATTTATAAATGTTCTGTATTAAATCTGCTCTCTTACAAACCACTGACTCTAAAATGCTAACTAATACACCTGGCTTCCCTCTAAGCATTAGAGATACAGTGGCAAATACACAGAGAAAAACACACACTCCCAGAGGTCACAGCACACGCGCTCAGAGGCTGTGAAGCACCTGACCACAGCAGAGAGTAAACCATCTCAAGTCTGCAGTCAGCTCAGGGCTTCGAGTGCAGCTTTGTGGGCCGCTGTTTAGCAGGCAGTCATGAAAACCACAGTCCCTCCAGGACTCACGCAGCTTCTTGCCCCCAGAAGTCCCCAGGTGTTTACTAAACTGAGCACCCCCGGAAGAGATTTATAAAATGCTCACCCTCCAATTCACTATTTCCATATTGCATTGACTCTGTGAAAGCAAGAAACCCCAGCTGAGGACTGGCCTGAGGACTCAGGGAAATACCCGCTCAAATGTCATTAAGACCCTGCACAAATCTCTCTCCATCAGAACCGAAAATTCCCAATCAAAACTCCTCCTTCACCTCCCCCAATCTAAGTCATTTTTAAACTGCAGGGTTCTTCTCTTTATGTGGTGGGAGGTGGGGGAAGTGACAGTTTATACCCTGTTTGGCTGGAGATGGGAAGGCTGAAACCCAGCAGCTAATGAGGAAGCCTGCATTGCCAGGCAGGCATGGTAGTGCATGCCTGTAATCCCAACACTAGGGAGGCTGAGGCAGGAGGATTGCTTTGAGTTTAAGGCTAGCCTGGGCTACACAGAGAGTTCAAGACCAACTGGAACACACAGTACGATGCTGTCTCAAAAAAAGCCTCAATCTATTGACCCTCTACTTCTTAAGAGATGGTCACCCCCAAAGGGAAGGAAATAGGCGATGTGCATTTGAGCATAGCAAGGGGAACCCGGAACTGGAGATGTGGGTGGCCATCAAAAAGGCTGCAGGGAAGGAAACCCAACAGGCAGGGAGGTCCTGGCCACACAGCCCCCAAGGCCAGCCCCGCACACCTCACCACAGCCCACTGACAAAGTACCTCGGAAGCAACTGTTGGAGATACCCCAACTTTGCATTTGTTCACTTTTAAATCTGCTTGGCAGGGCATAACACATAAACACTTGAACCTTTAATACAGACAAGAAATCCTCCAACAGTTAAACAAGAACACTAGACATAGCCAGACACAGTGGCACACAGTTGTAATTCCAGCTACTCAGAAGGCACAGGCAGGAGGATCACAAATTCAAAGCCAGCCTGGGCAACTTAGCGAGAACCTGTCTCAAAGTAAAATGAAAAAAGGGCTGGGGACATAGCTCAGTGGTACAGCGCTTGCCCAGCACATGTGATACCCTCGGTTCAATCCCAGCACCGAAAAAAATAAAAACCTGGACATGATCAAACCATAAATGCATGGTCTGAATGTTTGTGTTCCCTCAAAATCCATGTTAAAGCCCCAATGTGACAGTATGAAGAGGAGGGTAGGGGCTGTAGCTCAGTGGTAGAATGTATGTTTAGCAGCCCCAAGACCCTGGGTAATCCCTATCACAGAATGAAGGAAAGAAGGGGGGGAGGAAGGGAGAGAGAGGGGAAAAGAGAGAGGGAGGGAGGGAGGGAGGGAGGGAAGGAAGTAGGTAGGGGCCTTTAGGATGCAATTAAATTAGCACATGTTCTCTTACAAAAGAGGTCAGAGGGAGTTTGCCTGGCCCACCTGCCAAGGGAGGACACACAGCTCAAAGGTAGCATCTCTACCCCCAACAGAGCCCTCAACAGACAGGAATTCTATCAGCACCTCAACCTTGAATTCCCCACCCCTAGACCTATAAGCAATGCATCTCTGTTGTTAATGAGCCACCCGGTCTACTTTGTTACAGTTGCCCAAACGGTTAAAACAACAGTTACCAATCTCTGCTTAACATTCTTCACTGATGTCTACAACCTCCAGAACAAAGACCAAAATCATGCCATTTTCCCAAAGCCTGTGTACAGAGGCCAGCCCCGCCTTCCCCAAAGGCCATGTCCCCTAGCTGTGACCTGGCACACTATACATGTCCTGTGTGCAACGCGCCCTCCCACCCAGGCCTCCACTTCTGTACTTCCCTTCCCTCAGCATTCCACCTCTCCCTCTTTACTCCCCCAGGTAACTACAACTCATCCTTTCTGTCCCAGCTCAAATGCCATGTTCTCAGGGAAGCCTTTCCTAGCCCTCCTCAAACCCAAATTAGGTCCAGACCCCCATATACAAGCACCGCAACCCTATCTTCAGTGTTTATTGATGTCTGCCCCCATGCCATCTTCACCATACTGAAAGTTAGGCAGGCACATGCCCTCATGCCCATAAGTGCCAGCCCCACGTGTGTACACACACACACACACACACACACACACAGCCTAGGCTCTCCTAGAACCTGATGGCCACTGCTAAATGCCCACCAAAAGGCACTGCATCCTGGTTAAAAAAAAAAAAAAAAAAATCAAGCAGCAAGACATCCCTGGAACTTATTTTCCACATGCAAAGGACAGACATTCCACGCTGTGGAAGGAAAAGCCACCACACCTCATCTAAACCGAATCAATCAATATCCGACATCACAGAGGCAGACTTAGAACAGGTAACAATCAGATGCTCATATCGGGGCACTCTGCTAACAGAGCGCCTCTGCCTCCAATAGGATCTCAGTCTAGCGCATGATTCCAGGAAAATCATATCCCCTCTGGGCCTCCTTTCCCTCACTAAAACAGCACTGAGCCCAATTTCCAAGTTTAGGGAAGAGGCATTTACCAAGAAATTCCGGTATCAGCTTTCCTGAGGACTCAACCAATAAAGCATTTTGGAAAAGCTCGACAAAACCACAGCTCCTCCAGAGAAGGCGGAAAGACTCTTTAAAATGAGGAACATATGACAGTACAATAAGCAAATTGCTGATTTTTCTTCTCTTTTTAAGTCATCTGTAAGAAGAAAGTCTCTGCGTGGTTATATACAACTAGCTGAAGGCCAAGCAGGGCAGACCCCTCACTAACCCTCAAGGCTCCCTGGAAGTCAGGGTCCTCTCCAGCTGCACAGCCCTAGCCTGATGCATTAATGCCTCAGGAAATCAGTTCTTGGATTAGCTCATGTGAAAAAGATAATTACTATTTTCCAGTTTTAACACATCTTCATCTCAACTATTCCTTTGTTTTGGAAAACCTTGTCTGTTTCCATCACCTTTATAAAGCCAAACTTGACCTGAGGTTTTCTGTCTTGTTCTCTGACACTATATAAATATATAGTGTCACTATATTTATATAGTGTCACAGAACAATATACACGTATACACACACACACACAAAAATATTCCTGCATAAATATTCATGAAGTCAGTGAATTTCATGAAAGAATTTCAAGTGAGTCAATAACCCACATTAAAATGTATTTCCTTTCAAAAATAAAAGTCTGAGCATACAAAAAGATTGAAAAAAATACAGTAACCTTAGTGCACCTATCAACCACCTAGTCTGAGCAATAAAACAATGCAAAGCAACCACAGAAGCCTAAGCACATTGCTCCCTCTCCCCATGCAGCATACATTCTTATGATCTGTGGTGCTGTTTCACTCAACCTTCTTAACAAGACATTCTTTTTTTTTTTGGTGCTGGGGATCGAACTCGGGTCCTTGCGCTTACAAGGCAAGCACTTTAACCACTGAGCTAAATCCCCAGCCCCTAAAGAAGCAATCTTTTTTTTTTTTTTTTGGTGGTGCCAGGGATCGAACTCAGGCCCTTGTGCTTACAAGGCAAGCACTCTAATCACTGAGCTAAATCCCCAGCCCCTCACTCAACCTTCTTAACCCTCACATAAACAGTATCACTGTGTGACTTTTTATTTCTTGCTCAATTTTATGTCTGTGACAGTCATCCACACTGACACACAGAGCTCTAGATTTTTTTATGTTCACTACTGCATAACATTCTGTTATGGGAATACGATGAATAGGCCATATATTTAGCCTAAAACACGGCATTGTGTTTCATCCGGCTGTCAGGTAGTCCTTACCTGTGTACAAGCCATTTTCAGGAATCCTCACAACCACCCTAGGAATGGAGTGAGACTGAGACTCCCACTGGACCAAACCAGAAACAGGATGGAGAGGTATAAAACTTTTCCTGCACCTGTAAGCAGTAGTCTCAGGCTGCAAGTCCAAGTCTGAAGCCACACTGTTAACTGCAAGCTTTGTGGTCCCACTGATGCAGACACTGTGTTTATTCAATTTTTTGGACACAGAGTGGAACCCAGGGCCTTCACACTACTATGTCCTTAGCATGTTTTATTTATTTTTAATTTCACTTTGAGATAGAGTCTGGCTAAGTCACGAACCTCCTGCCTCAGTCTCCCAGAGCGCAAGGATCACAGGAATATGACACTAAGCCAGGCTAGATTTTTTTTTTTTAAATGAAAAAACTGGGCTGGGTATTGTGGTGCACACCCATAGTCCCAGTGCTCTAAAGGCTGAGACATGAGGATCTCAAGTTCAAGGTTAGCTTGAGCTACCTAATAAGACCCTGTCTCAAAAAAAAAAAAAAAAAAAAGAGCATTGAACTAGCTGGGCACACACCTGTAACTGTAGCCCTCCCACAGGCAAGAGGATCACAAGCAAGTCCAGCCCGAGGAACTTAAGCAAAACCCTGTCTCAATTTTTTTTAAAGGAGAGTAGTGCTATGGATATAGCTCAGTACAAAGGTCCTGGGCTCCGTCCCCTGTATTGAACTGCCAGAAAGAAAGAGAGAAAGAAAAGAAAGAAGAGAAAGAGAGAAAAAAGAAAAAAACTGATAGAGAAGGGCTCTAAAATCACGAGAAAATCTGAAACAGGATGCTTCACTTTTTTTAACAAGCAATTCCATCGGAAATTCAGCTGACATAGGACAAGCCTCTCTCTGCCTTTTCATAAGTTCCTATGAACTTGCTGGGGCCACTCCAAGTCCATGCAGATGCTGTCTAAGTAACCTCAAGCTGAACTGCAACCTGCCTCGGTTTCCTCTGGAGAAAGAGATCGCTTGCACCCACTTGGAGACCATGGGAATCTGATCTGGTGCCAACTGGCAAAGTGGAGTCCACAAAGCTCTAAGAATGACTCGGGAGCACTTCCAGCTGGCCTGGCTCTGGAGGGATCCGGGAACAGGCCTGTGCTCGCAAGGCCTGGGCACTTGTCCACTCTGCTCTCCACCAGCCAGCAGTAGGAGAACCCAGCCCCGCTGCTCTGGAGGAAGACCAGCGTGCAATAGGAAGAACAATCAGAAAGAGAACTGAGGGTGGAGACTCAAAGAACCAGGCAGGGAGCAAGGGCGCCTCTGAGTGCTCTGAGCAGGGGAGTCTCTAAGAGACAACACAGACTCCCTCTAATGACTCCCCAAGGCCATGGTAGGCAGGCAGCTCCAGGACCCCAACTCTACCACACGCCTCCACACTCCTCTGCTGGGAGATCAAGCCTCCAGCTAGCAAAGCATGACTGCCAAGCAACCCTCCCACCTCTCCAGGTGGAAACAGGGCAAGAAAGCAAGAGCAACCCTCCCCACCCAGACAAACCAGTGGAGATTATCTCAGGGGCTCTGCTATCTCTGTCCACTAACATTTACAGATCGGTTTAGAATGGCTTTGTGTGGTCCTGGGGATTGAAGCATGGCCTTCATACTGATCTGCATCCCCAACCCACCCCACCCTTGGGTCTGCTAAATTGCTTAGTTGCCCAGGCTGGGCTAGGATCACGGGCAGAGAGTGAATCATTTAATCTAACACTCCTGTGAGGTCGATGCTCCAGGTACCGCTTTGAAAGAGAGGCAGTTCAAGAAGAGATGTTAAAGGACATACCAAGCTCCACGCAGTTAAAAAAGTGGCCCTTTTGAGAAGCCTATAGCCAGGGGAAGGCTGCCACTGATATCCGGGGTAGGGGGAGGTGCGGGGGGGGCGCGACTGGGAACCTGAGGAAGAGGGTGTGGAGAGAGGTAATAGTCAACGACCTGAGACCGAGGACGGAGCCGACAGGACAGCCCCCCAGGACCACTGGCCAACGTCGGGGAAAGGGCAAGAGAGGGAGCAAGAGGGGATGGGTGGAGGCTAAGAAGGCCAGCTAGGGCAACACAGATGAGGCATGGGGGTAGCCACGGAGGCATCGGGACCGAGCTGGGGCTTCGGCCAACCGCGGGGCGAGAGGCCGTGGGGACTGGGCACGGGGACGCGGGCGTGGGGCCCGGCCGGGACGTGAGGACCGGGTGTTGGGCTGGCCGCACGGGCTGGGGCGTGGGTACCGGGTTCGGGCACAGGGACCAGGCGCTAGGCGCGCAGACGCAGCGCGTGGGTCGTGGGGCCCGGGACGGACGCGGGGCGCGGGGGTCGACCCACCTTCAGCACAGCGACTGCGCCCGCGCTGTGCACCTGGAAGTGCGCGGGCAGCTCGGCGCCGGGCTCCGCGGCCTCGTCGGCGCCGGGGTAGCAGAAGCAGGCGTCGGCTATGTCCAGGCGGCCCAGCGGCAGCGCGTCCTGCGGGCTCTTGAAGTAGTAGAGGTGGCAACGGCGGGCGTCGAACACGAACCAGCGGCTGCGGTAGCCGCGCAGCGGGCCCTTGCCCGACAACTTCTGCAGGTAGCCGCACAGCCGCGCCGGCCCCGCCGCGCCCTCGCCGCCGCCGCCGCCGCCGCCGCCCTCCTCAGCGCGCGCCCCGGCAACCGGCATCGCCCGCCCGCCCGCCAGCGGCGGCCCGCAGCTTCTAGCGCACGGTCGCGCGGGGCAGCCTGGGATTTGTAGTCCCGCCTCCGCCCCGCCCCCGCCGTGGTTCCACATCCCGCCCCCAGGGCCTGTAGCCCCGCCCATCCCACCCCAGGGTTTGTGGGGAGGGCGCCCCCCGCTATCCGCCTTGGCCCTTCGCCCCCGCCCCGCCGCGCCCCGCCCCCTCGGGCTTGTAGTCCCGCCCCCTGTCCGCCCACCGGGAAGGCCCCTGGCATCCAGCCGACCTCCCGGCCTGCGGCGGTCCAGGTTCCAGCCCTGCCAGGAGAGGCGGCTTTCTGTTTCTTCCTGCGAGCGTGCGACCCACCCAGTGTTCACGCGAAACTGCGCTGCACGCTGAATGCTGCCTCCATAGCAAACACGTCAGTCTCCGCCCTGCCAGAGCCACAGACCGGCACTGTGAAGCGGGGAGGGCCTGCTGCCTGGTGCTGAGTGGGAGCTCAGTAAATATTTGCAGAGTTCATGAATGAAAACTGAAGCATTCCGCCTCTTCATGTCTCAGTCCTTCCTGGAATTAAACAAATATTCATGGAGCGCTTTCTGTGTGCCAGGTAGGGTTGGAAGCACCAGCAGCCAGTCATTTCCCAGCCCTGGGGGGATTGAGTTGATGGTGAGTGGTAAGGTGACCGTCAGATAAAAAACAAAAATGATACGTGATGCCACGTTGCATAAATGCAGAGATGCCATTTAAATATTGGTCACTACCTAACTAGTGGTCACACCACTTACTGCTTTCTGTGTTCACGCAGGCAAACTCTCTAACAACCTCAGAGGTGATAAAGCAAAGAGAAGAGGGAGCCATCTCCCTAGAGGCGGCAGGGGGTGGGAGGCAGGTCCAAGCACTTGTCTTGAGCCTCTGCGACCAGCAACAAAAGGAGGGACAGCATTCCAGGCAAAGAGAACTGTGCTACCAGAGCTCACCTCGTCCAAAGAAGAAAAGGAAGTTGGGTAGCTACATTGGTGAGAAGGCCAAATCAAACACATACTCCACTCATCTTCCTTGCTTTGCATATTTTACACATGCCCTAGAAGACACAGGCAGAAACCCAGCTTTCTGAGGTGGGCAAGGACAGCAATGAGGCTGCCTGTTTGGGGCCAGACAGTTGAGAAAAGCAGGTGTGGGGCCTCACCCAGCCCATCAGCCACCTGCAGCTGGCTGCCCCAGCATCCATTTCCCAGGGCTGCAAGGTTCTGGTTAGGGCAGCTACAGCAAGGATGCCGGCCACTTGGCTCTCTTCTGCTCTCTTAGAGCGCCACACAGCATAGCGTTAAGGGTTGGTTTCTGAGTCAGACTGAGGGATTTGTCTGCTAGCTCTGCCACCGACCAGCAGGATGACCCTGGGCAAGTTGTTTAACTTCTCTAGCCTCAGTCTCTTCCTTTATCTGATTCAGATTCTACAGGGAGCTATCATACACCATTACTACTGTAAGGATTACATGAGACAGGCATGTGACACTGCTTACCTAGCAGTGTCTCAAACACAGTAAGCTACTATTATGACTGCTAATCAACACTGATGCCCTCCTCGGCCAGCAGATTCTGAGGGGCATCTAGCAGTCACCGGGAGGCCAGAGAATGCAGCACTATAACAGGTAAGAGGGGCTGTGACTCACTGCCCTGTGGGGTAGCAGTCAGGTTGGGGTGTGCCTTTGAAATGTACTAGAAGAGGGAAGTTGACAAGGAGTGGGTCTGCATCTTGAGGGGCAGAGGCCACAGGCAGCAATAGGCCTGGCCCATTCTAGATCTGTTGTGAGAAGGGTTTGGGCATGGTCTGTGGTCCCAGAGGAGAGAACCAAGCCCTGTGGGTGTCACATAGAAGCAGAGGCTCCTGGCACGAAGACAACATCCTTCAAGACAGAGGGAGCTATCTCTGGGGGCTCCTCGTTCTTTGGAGGCCTTCTTAAGTGATGTCTCAAGCCCTCTGCTATTGCTGTAATTGAATACCACAGGCTGGGTAATTTCTAGAGAATAAAGGTTTATGAGGCTCACAGATCTGAAGTTCAAGGTCAGGCAGCCAGGGCATCCCATAGCAAGACAAAGTGTCCCAGCTCATGTCTCTCCTCATCCTAGAAAGCTACAGCCCAGCACATGAGGGCCACTCACAGCCTCCGTTAATTACCTAATTAGCTCCCAAGGCCCCACCTCCAAACACCATACTGTAGGACTTCAAGGGTTAGGTTTCAGCATGGAGATTTGAAGGAGACAAATACCGAGACCATAGCAAAGGCTAGTAGACATTGCAGTCTCTTGGATTAAATATCAACATCCTGTAGCCAGGGGCCAGCCTTATGTGCCCTGTGTGTCTAGGATAGGCATTTGGGTAACCAAGGACCTGCGCTGTGTGCCTCTGAGCCCCTGAACTCTCCAGCGTCCCAGGAACCCAGTGACCAGACGGAAGTGGCCAACCCAGGAGGAAGTAGCCACTGCCTGCTGAAAAGGGGAAATCGGGGCAGTAAACTTGCTCCCACGTGGCCAGCCTCTGTGCAAACCCGGGGCGGTGGGGGACAGAGCTAGTGACTCATCCTAGGTCAGTTCCTCAGAAGAGGGTGGGGTGTGGCCAGAGGCCAGGAAGAAGCACCCAGATATACGCTGTATTTGCATCTGCCAGACCTCACGGAGACAGACCACCAAGATGTCAACCTTCACAGTCCTGTGTGGGTCCCAGAAAGAACAACAGCCTCACGTGAATGCTATGTGACCTTGGGTGCCTCTCCACCCTCTCTGGGCCCCTGTTTCCCACCTATACAAGGGGCTGGATGGCTGTGTGATCTTAGGTCCCCACCCCGCCTGCTCTGAATGTGACAGAGGTGCAAGGCCTAACTGTGAGGGCCCGGGTCATCCTTCTGCAGGTCCGCCCGTTCGTGCCTTCATGCACTGAGCCCTCTTGATAGTCCCACATGTCACAACCAAATTTCCCTTCTCCATCCATGGGCTCAGCTGCCCACTATGGTCAGCCCAAGCAGTGCTCCTGTGGGGAACACACTCTCTTCCTCCCTGGCCCCTGGTGGGGGCCCAGCACCTCTGCCACCACCAGCACCACCAAGGCGCAGTCCTTCATCTCAGGGGCAGAGAGGCAGGGACAGCCCCACCGCCTGGGCCAGGGGCACAACACACCTGGCAGGGCCTCACAGAGCCCACAGCACACATGAAGAAGAAGCCTGATGGGGCACTGGAGATGCTTTGACACCGGGAGCCCTGACCAGGGAGCAGGCTTCATGAACTGCCTGCACAGCTCTGCAAGGGCCACCTGCAGCCTACATCCTGGGGTGCTGGGGAGAATTGAGGGTGCCCGCTTCCTCACCCGCAGACGGGGCACAGTAACACCGTCTGCCTCCTGGCACTGCCGTGGGTTCCCGTGAGTGGGATGGAGCTGAACCCTGGCCTGGCCCAGGACACTGTGGAATCTCAGCACGCAGCTGACCAGTCCACAGACCTCCCTGCCCACACCTGCTTCTGCCAGTGCCAAGAGATGCTGAGACTTCATGCAGGTGCAGGGCCTCACTCCTGCTTTGGGAAGTTCCAGGAGGGAAGGGACCCCACAGGGAAGAGCCTCGCCAGGCTTTGGGGCCTCCAGTTGTAAGCTCTGGCTACCAGTGGGCCTCATTTCCCTGCCAAATCACCAGGCAAATCTGATGCCTGGTGGTTCTCTTTCTGAGAGGGCAGGCATCCGAGGTCCCGACTGAGCCCCCAGCCTCGGAACTGGGGGGCCAGGGCAGTGTTCCCGGGAGCTGCAGGCCCAGAGCACCTGAGATGAGCGCTGAATGGGGCAGTGGAGCTGGCAGCGTCATTAAGATCGTGTACTGTAGGGCCGAGGCCCCTTTACCTTGAGTCCCCATTTTATCATATATCAATCCAGGCATCCCTCGGTGCCCCCAGGGCAGGGCTTCTCAGGTGCCCGAATCCAAAAGTTCTCAAATCCCTTTTGTGGAATGGTACCATGTTTGTGTGTAACCTGCCCACATTCCCCTACACACCTTAAGTCATTTCTAGATCACTTACAATACCTACTTTTATGTTTATTCTATGCCAATAGTTGTGATGCTGATTAGGGAATAATGACTAAAAATAAGTCTGTACCTGGTCCGTATGGACACAGTTTCTCCCCTTGTATTTTCAATTCGTGATTAGTTGGATGGGCAGATAGTGAGCCTGGGGTACAAAGGCAGACTCTCCCTCTATATATTTTTAAATGACACAGTCATATTTTGAATTAAAAATACATATGTTTTTTGTTTTAAACTTTTTTTGAGAGGACTTTTCTGTTTTGCAGTGATTTTGCTTTGAGCGATTCACTGAATGCACCACCAGTAACAATCCCTTGGCAGTCTCGCGACATTTGAGGATGTTTATGAAGTGAGATCATGCGGCCTCCACACTTTTCATATGGAAGGCAATTTTCATGAAAACTAAGTGAGGCTGGATTTTACTACATGTATATTGCATTTGTGAATTGTGTTTGGGAATCAATACTGTTGTTGCTGTTGTTTTCCCAAGGCCTTGGATATTTCTAAGAATCCTCGGAAAGTTCCTATCACCTGGCTGTTGTCATGTGAGTGAAAACAACCACCTGTGTTTTCTGGGTGGACAGCTGAGGGGACATCTCTGGATACCTCTCCCCACCAGCACAGTCATAACACTGAGTGGCTCCAGGGAACAGATGAGTCACAACAAAAGTGGAGATTTTTCTGAACTAGCGCCACCCACCTCCCTTGGTTATTACATGTTGGTGACCTCAACGTGACTGAGCTTTAAAATATTATCCACGTGTTCATTTGTTGATTTGTTCAATATTCACTGTATGAGAGTCGATACAACCTGGAAAGAGTGCAACTGGGGAATCTCCATCAGAATGATAGGTGCAAATTCCCTTCCGATGGTAATCCCACTTCTGGGACATTCAGAGTAAGTCTGATTACTCTATGCTGAACCAGATCTGTATCAGCTGTCAGCTGATACATTTTTGGAAATAAAGAAGACTATAAACAACCAAAAAAAAAAATCATCAATGGGGACTGGTTACAAGAGGATAATGTATCCCTGCAGTGGGATTCTATGCAGCGTAAAAGTAAGAATGGCAACCTCTCCACGCTCTTGTGCAAGATCCAAGATACATTGTTAATTATGTTACAAGGTGAGGTGTAGAACACTGTTCAGTACTCTGCCTTTTATAGAAGATGGGGTGGGCTGAAGCCAGCACACTGCACCTCTGATTCCAGCTACTTGGGTAGCTGAGGCAGTAGGATCACTTCAACGCAGGAGTTTGGGCCCAGCCTGGGCAATACAGTAAGACCTGTCCCAAAAGGTTTTTAAAAAAAAAAAGGTGGGAGGAAGAAAATAGGAATACAGATAATATTTTATTTGGTAAAATAACTCGAGGAGGACATTCAAGGAACAACTATGGCTACAAGTAGGAATGAAATGAGATCAAAACTCGATGTATAGGTAAATGCTTAGAGAGAGAATATTTTTATTAATACCATCTATATTTTATATTTTTCAAAACCATTAGGAAGCCAGATGTGGTGGTGCAGACCTGTAATCCCAGCACTCAGGAGGCTGAGGCAGGAGGATCACCATGAGTTCAAGGCCAGCATGAATGACACAGTGAGACCCTGTCTCAAAAAAAAATTGAGATATATCATCTACAGGAATGACAATTTAAAAATCTATGTGTGTCAAGCACTGTTCTAGGCACAAAAGAAATTGGATCATTCATTCTCCGCTTCCCAGGTTCATGGGAATATTGTGTCTGTAACCCTAAAGAGCACAGGACAAGTGTTTGCTGAGCAGCCCTTGCAGCCATTCTGCCCAGGAGCTGGCCACCCACAGCACCAGGCCCTGCACATGGTCACCACTGCACAGGATCAAGAAAGAAGTTGGGGCTGAGGATTTAGCGCAAGTGGTAGACCACTGGCCGCGCAGGCGCAAGGCCCTGAGTTCGATCCCCAGCACCGCCCCCCAAAAAATAAAAAAAAATAAAAAAGGAGAAGTGGACTGGGCATGATGGCACTCACCTGTAATCCCAGCACTCAGGATGCTGTGGCAGGAGGCTCTGTACAAGTTTGAAGCTAACCTGAGGTACATGGTGAGAACCTGTCTCCAAAAAAAAGAAAAGAAAAATAGAAGTAGAGTGGCTTGGCCACTCTCTGGGCATCTTTCTAGAAACCCCTCAGCTGTGCTTCCCAAATGACCAGCAAGCTGAGCACCTTCAGGAAGGGTCACATGCTGGGTGACTCACTACTATCTCCTTGCTCTGCAGGAGAAGCTGGGCCCTACTGAGGAGAACCCCAGAGAGGGACGGGTTACAAGGACAAGGACATCGGGTTCTGGGGACTTCCCAGCCTGGGGATGGCTTGGAGCAGCTGAATCACGACACTGGCCTGTGTGGCTGGGCCTCCCGGCCCCTGTACCACATAGATTCACTCAGTCAGTCACCAGACACTACCAGGTAGGCACTTTTTCTCCCCTCCACTTTGAGAGATGAGAAAAACAAGAAACAATGAGGTCACAGAGCTGTTAGACTGGGGCAGAAGATGCTAATCTAATCAGTCTGACTCCAGAGCCTGAGGTCTCTCCATCCCTCTCCCCACAACCCAGTGGTGGAGAGAGTGCAGGGCTACTCCAGCATCCTCTCTATGTCCAGTGCCAGCAGGTAACAAACATGCAAAGTGCAAGGAACTGAATAATGGGATGCAGGGTATTGTCTGGGAGGATCTTTTCCTACCCTCCTCACAGAGCTTACCTAGTTCCCCAGCCTGGGTCCTGCCCTTCCCCAGGCCTCCACTTCCCTTGTGTATAAATATAGACTCCCCCTTATTTGCCTGACTTCAGAATCTCCACCCCGGCCCACAGCCAGCCTGGGCTCTGCCCCCTTTTGTACACAAAGCCTTTATCTTATGAAAATGACCAGGTTCTGCCCATAAGTATCCAGCCTAAGAGAGGTGGAGAGAGAACGTGTCATGGAAAATCGCGGAGGCACATTTCTTTGTATTTGAATACTTCCAGG
Organism: Hystrix cristata; assembly: GCA_004026905.1. NCBI lineage: Eukaryota > Metazoa > Chordata > Mammalia > Rodentia > Hystricidae > Hystrix > Hystrix cristata. The sequence goes on along the minus strand of PVJO010001281.1, from coordinate 49,725 downwards.
CCTCGCGCTGGCCACAGACCAACTTTGGGTTGGGCTCCACATCCTCAGACTTTTCTGTGCTGTGAACCTCTTGAGAATCTGTTGAAGCCTATAGACATCTCAGAGTAAATATTTCAAGTGCACAAAATAAAACACAGGCAGGAACAGTGAAAATAAACTATGTGGATATAGGGTTTGTCACAATAGCTCCGAGGTAGCGACATGATGCTTTGTGTGCCCAGATGTACGTTATGCTGGGTCTCAAGTGGAAGGAGGCATTAACCAGCTCAGAACTTCCCCATTGAAGTACAGCTTCCCTGTGAGGAGGGATGCATGAAATTCACACCCACGCTTTGGTAGCAGGCAGTGCTGTGGGCTGGAGCCATGGTCCGGCCTTGCACTACAACAAAGACAAGAGGTTAGGGAAGAAGCCAGACCCACTAAGGCAGCTCAGCTGCTGGCTAGGAAACTGGGGTGGCCTCCCCCTATTCTGGGCTGCTGCTGTGTCCCCACCCCAAAGCATCAGGAAGAATCAGCTGCCGGCCCCAAGGTGACAATGGGCTCTTGTGGTTGTGGCACAGTGAGGGCATGGCCCAGGCAAATGAGCCAGAGTGCAGATATAGAGGCACAGCTGCCAGGCTATGCTTCTGTGCCCATGCTCACCAGGATGGAGGGCAGCCTGGAGCAGCCCAGCCCAGGAAGGGGACCCGGGGACAGCCAGTCCCTTGCTGAGCTCCAGGAGCTGGCCCTGAAGTGGTTCATGGAGACCCAGGCCCCCTCCATCCTGCAGAACGGGATCCTGCCCCCTTGGTTTCATGGATTCGTCACCCGCAAGTAAGGCTGCTGTCCCCAGGGCCAGCATCCCTGGGGATCCCAGGACAGCTGGTCCTGTCCTCTTCCTGTGCTAGATGGGCCAAGGAGGCAGGGATCAGACAGAAGGCTGCCACATTCTTGGGGGCAATTACTATGGGCAGGGGAGGAACAGCACCAGCCCCAACACAGGCACAGGGTGGCTGGGTTGATAGGCTGTCCAGGGACAGAAAGCAGGCAGGCGAGGGTATTCAGACCAGCTCTGAAAATCCTGATGAATAATGAGGGGTCACATCATTCATCACCTGGTGGGACACTGCTCAAAACTGAGCCAAAAAAAACCATCAGAGAGGGGACTGTCTCGGCAAATATGGATGCCCACTTGTTCCAGGAATAAGGGCCAAGCTGTACAGTTTGCTCTTTGGCAGGTTGGGCCTCCTGGCTGCCAAGATACTATAGGAAGAATGAAGAATGCAGCCAGCCACAGGGCCCAGCGTCACACAGGCATGGAGCCAGAGCCAGCTCTGTGGACAGTGATGTGTGGTGACCCAGGCTCTGTGCTCAGGAGGGGCCCATGCCCAGCTCCACACTCTGCTATCCTAATCTGGAAATTCTGAATAATTTTTTGGGGGGGAGGTTCTGGGGATCAAACCCAGGCCTTGTGCTTGCTAGGCAAGCACTCTACCACTGAGCTAAATCCCCAGCCCCTCTGAACAATTTTTGAGTGAGGGGGCCCATGTGTTCATTGGGGATTGGCCTTGTAAATGATGCCACTGGCCCTGAGTAGAGGGGCACTGGGCTTAGTGCTTGGTAAGTGAGTAACTGGCCTATGCCCTGCCCAGCCAGAAGACAGCTGGAATTTCCCACCATGACTCCAAAATACTTGGCACCAGCTAGAACTATCTGTAGCTGCCTGGGGCTGAAGAGGACATGATGGCGGTGGGGGGAGGGGGGTGGAGAAACCCTGTGAACTGCTATAGTGACCCAGCTTGAGGCAGCATCTCCTCCCTGTGGAAATGCTTGTGCAGTACACATCCCACACAACCACACAGGGATCCAGGGGAAAGGATTCCCCCAAACTAAAAACTGCCAGCATGTGGACTCATTCTTGCTCCATAGCCATCAGGTAGAAAGTGGGGGCTGGAGTCAGTGCCCCATGCGCCTGCTGGTGAGATTCAGTGGGGAGTAGGGAGGCATTTGTACCCTCCAGATCCCAATCCACCCCAGAAGTGGTCTTGAATTTGCTCCAGTAAGTCTGGGCAGGCAACAGACTAAGCTGTGAGAGGCCAGACCGTGGCAGGATGCAAAGCAGCCTCCGTCAGGGTCGATAGGCTATCTGGGCTGGGTCTGAGTGGGTCTAAACTGGGTGCCAGGCTGTGGTGGGGCCCAGGCCCTGCTAACGGCACATCCCCTGCCCAGGCAGACGGAGCAGTTGCTGTGTGACCAAGCTCTCGGGTCCTTCCTCATCCGCCTCAGCGACAGGGCCGCCGGCTATATCCTGTCCTACAGGTAAGAGGGCGCGGGATGCAGCCTGCAGATGACAGAGGCCCCCTGGCCCCGTTCTCCATCATCACTTGCATGACAGGGCCTTTTGCACAGCACTGCCATGTGCCAAGGCTGAAGCCGAGGCCATCAGGGGCAAGTAGCAGGACGCTGTCCCGAGGATCTGGGGAGGATCAGCAGGCGAGTCTGGAGCCCGGCCAAGGAAGAGGAGCAGCAGTTCACTAGCAGGAAGGAGGGCGTGGCCAGGGTGACAGTAGCTTAATCTCCTGTGCACAAGTACCGAGGCCCTGGGGACAGGGTGTGGGGGAGCCACAGGTCAATGGGCACAGCAAGACCCAAGGTCCCTCTAGAGCAACACGTGGAGAGAAGGGAAGACAGCCTGGGATGCTGGTGAAGGCTGCAGACAACAAGGGTCAATCTGGTCACCCTCCTGTCTTATCAGAGCCTCCTGACAAGCCTGTGGAGGGAGGCCTGGAGATGAGGGGAAGGAGGGGACCTGTGCCACCGGCTGGACGTGAGAGGCAGAGGAGGAAACTAGGGTAAAACAGTAGGGACACGGAGGGGTAAAGGGCCAGTGGAAAGTCAGAGATGGCAACGCTGATTCTGGCCCAGAAATAGCTCGGTCAGGAGGGCAAAGGGCGAAGACGGCCCTGGGCTGGGAGGAGGTCAGACTCCAGGGAGAAGGCCAAAGGTTCAGATTCTGATTCAGAATCCTCAGGAACAGAGACTTCCCCTGTTCAAATCTTTACCTTGAGCAAGTTTCCTTGCTTCTCTGTACCTCTGCTGTCTTGTCTGTAGAATGGGAATATTACAGAACTTACTCCCCATGATTGTTTAAAATGTCTGGGGATGGAACACAGTAGGATTAAATAAATGTCAATCATCGTCCAAATAGTTACTTTTTCCCTACGTGCCAGACACAACACCAGGCACTTTGAAATACATTAAGTCAGCAGTTTTCAAATACCTTCTCAGCATTGGAATTTGTGTTTTGTTTTTTGTTTTGTGGTGTTTCTTTGTCGGTTCCCCCCGCCCCATATCTTAGGCAACCTGTAAAAGAGATCTGAATGGGGCTGCTCAAAGAAATAGAAATAGAAAAATGGAAGAGAAAGGAGCCCGGGGAAGTCCCAACACAGCAGGGCCATCACCACGCTTCCTATCTTTCCAATCATGGATCTGGCAGCAACTGAAATCCAAATGGAAAAAAAGACCACCTCTCACATCACGTACACAAATTAATTCTAAATGACCACAGACCCAACAGAGAAAAAGCAAAGCAGTAACATTTCTAGAAGAAAGTGGGAGAACATTTTCATAAGCAAATGAAAATGCCTATGAGAATGGGATAAGCAAAAATTTCTTGAGATAAATTTGATTTCCTTACAGTAATTTTTGATAATCACAAGATGCCATTTAGGGAAGGAAAAGCTGAGGCAGAGTTTTAGAGAAGTTACATATTACAATACATGTATCTAACCAAGGACTTGTACTCAGAATATAGGAAGAACTCCGAACCATAAATAAGAAAAAAAAGACCATCCAGTAAAGAAAAGCAGAAGACTTGAGGCAGCACTTCACCAAAAAGAAATATTCAAAGCCCTATAAATATAGGAAAAAGTGTCCACATCAGTAGATATCAGAGAAATACAAACTGAAACCACAATGAGTTGGGTGTGGTGGTGCCCCTGTAATTCCAGCACTCTGCAAGACTGAGGCAGGAAGACTGCAACTTCAAGCCCAGTCTGGGCAATTTAGCAAGATCCTGTCTCAAAATAAAAATATTAAAAAGGGCTGGACATCTAGCTCAGTGTGAAGGGGTTCAATCCCCAGTACCATCAAAAGGAAAAAAAAAAGGCCAAAACAAAACAATAAATGGCTAAAATGGAGACAGATGTTATCAAGTAGTTTGTGAGGCTATGGCAATTTTAGAAAATGACTTGGTCCAATCTATTAAAGCTAAACTGCTTCTGACCCATTAATTCTACTCCTTGGTATGGTCTGAACAGAAATGAGAGCATATATTCACCCAAAGAATGTTCACAGCAGTTATGTTTGTAACCTAAATTCCCCTTCATACAACACACACATTGTGCGTTTCTTCATTAAACAAAATACTGCACATAAGTGAGAAGAAAAGAGAAACCAATTCTACATGAATGTCCATCAATTGTTCAGACTCTTTGAGAGAAAGAAGCTAGATATAAAATTGGGTAGAATTTCATTTACAAAGGTGCATAAAGGGTAAAACTAACCAAAGTGATGGAGCCAGATGGCAGCTCCCGTGGAGGTCAGAGGGTTTGTGTCACAGAGCGCTCATGTGCGGAAGTGACTGAATTGTATGTTTACAATGTATGTGCCTCCCCGTGTGTCAGTTACTCTTCCACACGAAAGGACAATGCATGGCTAGGCGTGGTGGCACACGCCTCTAATCCCAGCACTCAGAGGCAGAGGCAGGAGGACTGCCAGCCTGAACTACATAGCAAGACCCTGTCTCAAAAAACCAAAAAAAAAAAAAATAAAGGACAATGCAGAGGGTGAAGGTGGGGGTGGGGCCCCACTGTTTCAGCAGGGCGGAGATTAGAATGAGGCCGAGTCATGAAGATACCGGGTTAGATTTTGTCATAATGTAAAATTAGGAGATTCTGGTCTTCCAAATACTACATCAGTCCTCTTGCTGAGTGGTTCTGGAGGCGAGTTTCTCACCCGCCTCATCCCGGTCCTGGCCTCTGTCTTGATCCCCCGCAGCAGGTTCAGGTCCTTCCCAGGCTCCAGAGCCCCCTGGTGTGAAACCCTCTGGCACTCCCCAGAACACCAGGGTCGAAAGGGAGGAGGGCCAGGAAGGGGGGGTCTCGGCGGGTGGGTTGGTTGCTCCTGGGTGCACACCTGAGCCCTCTCCTGCCCCAGGCTGGCACAAAGCACAGCCCCAGGCCATGAGTGTTTGTGTTGCAGGGGCAGCGATCGCTGCCGGCATTTTGTCATCAACCAGCTCAGGAACAGGCGCTACCTGGTCTCAGGGGACACCCTGAGCCACAGCACCCTGGCTGAGCTGGTGCGCCATTACCAGGAGGTGCAGCTGGAGCCCTTCGGAGAGACCCTGGCTGCTGCCTGCCCCCGGGTAGGTTCACCTCGTCTCCTGGTTGGGCGGGGAGCCTCCCTGCTCTGCCTTCAGTGTCTGCTGCCCCTGGGCACTCGGGTAGGGAGGGCCCCATTTTAGTTTTAGGTTTTTTTGTTTGTTTTTTGTTTTTTGTTCTTTTGGTGCTGGAGATCGAACTCAGGACCTTGTGCTTGCCAGGAAGCACTCTAACCACTGAGCTAAATCCCCAGGCCGAGGGCCCCATTTTAAAAGGGGATTGGCAGCACCTTGCCTGAAGTCAGGGCTGGGTGGAGACATTTCGCATCTGGGAAGCCATCTCCGGCAGGCAGCTAGAGGCACTGGAGGAATGTGTGACCTCAAGCCTGCTGTGTCCCTACCACCCCAGCCAGAGGACCAGGATCTGTATGACGCCATCACTCTGGGCCTCCACCAGGCCAACCTGGGCTTCGAAAACCGGCCAGCAACAGCATCCCCCACCACGGTACCTGACAAAGCTGCCAGCCCCCGTGTCCCTGCAAGGGCCCAGGCCTCCTTCCTGCATGCAGACAAGAGCCCGGACCTGGGTTCCTGGAACCTTGCCAAGGAGGATGGCACCGAGGTAAGGACATTCCAGCCACCCAGGCGAGGCTGCCAGGATGGGGTTGTGGGTACCACGCCAGCCAGCCCTACGGGGCTGTGCCCGGCGGTCCCTCCAGCTGCAGGGGGAGCAGCAGGCCAGAGAGACACAGGCGGGGCTGGAAGCACCAGCAGCCGTTAGTGTCGTGCCTGCCTCTGGCTCACTGGATGTGTGTCATGCCTGGTCTTGAACATTTTGGGGCTGTGTGACTCTGAGCCAGTCATGCCATCTCTCTGAGCCTCAGTTTACCATTCCTGATGTTCTTGGAGGTATGAATGAGAGAATGGATATGAAATGCCTGGAAATCCCCAGTGAATGGTAAAAAGGGGTGCCCGAGGGTAAGTCCTCTGTTCTCCCCCTCAGCACTGCACATTAGTGAGCCTCCTCCGTATCTCCCAAGACTTCTCCTCATGTTTAGAATGGGATCTAGACACTTCCCCAGGAGCGCAGGAACCCCGCTGAGTGCCCCTCGCTCCCCTCAGCCTCCTTGGCACCCAGGTCTTCCTGGAGGTCGCCCAGCTTCCCCGCTCTGGGCCTTGTGCTTGCAGCACCCTCAGTCCAGCACACTCTTCCCTCCAGTTGTCTGCCTGCTCGCACTCTCTCTGCTGTCAGCCTCTCCTCATGACCCTCCTCAGAAAAGCCATCAATGCTTCAGAAAACGCCCTCTTCCTGCATCACTCTCTGTGGCCCATTGCCTGTTCTATTCTTCCCAGCACTGCCCATGACCCATGTCACATGATCTTATGATACTTCAGCACATAGTAATCACATCCTACTCTACCATACAATGGAGCCAGATTCCATGTAAACTCCCAAGAGCTGGCCTTGCTCACTATGGAGCACCCAAGACCGTCTTCCATAGTTGGTGCTTGCTAAATACTTGTTGGAAGAATTCGCAAACGATGGATTGGGTGGCAGGAGGAGGGCTGGGCACTGTGTGGGGGCTTCAGAGGCCCCAAGGACTAATGGACCACAGAGGCAAGAGGAGCAGGGCAGGGCGAGGTTGGGAGGGCACTGAGCTGTTGCCCTGAGTCCTTGAATGCCAAGGTAAGGTCAGTGCTCAAAGTCCCAGGGCATGAGGGCTGGCAAGGGCCCTGGATACCATTCCAACCCTTACCTGTAACAGTCAGATAAACCTGAGAGACACCAGGTGACCTGAACACATCTCTACAATAGGTACTTTTAAGACAGTCTCTGTCCCTCTCTCCCTAGGCCCGCAGCAGGATGCCTCCGCTCCCTGACAGGAACCCCTCTTTCCTGGATAAGTCTGCGAGCCCCAGTGACCTCACCTACGCGGACCTGAGGAAGACCGGCAAAGTGCGGCTGGGCCTGGGCACAGCAGTGTCTGGCCAGGCCTGTCCCCCAGGCAGGGAGGCCCTGCGGAGACTCTCAGATGGAGACCAGGACAGGCCTGATGACCCAGCACCTGCCCTCCCCGGGCTGACCCTGGACCAGGGCTCTAAAATGTCTCCCACTTCCCGGGGGCCACTTCTGCCTCCCAGTTTTGAGGCCCGGGAATCTTGGGCTGCTACCCGGGGGCAGGGGTTTCTACAGCTGAGCCATGAGGCTCTGCCCTGCTCCCAGGGCAGCTTTGCTGGTGCCTCTGACGGTTTCCTACAGGAGGCCCATGATGCAGCTGACCAGGAAGGCAGGGCCTATGAGCAGATCCCAGGCTGCCAGGGCAGCCCGGCCAGGCTTCTACTTCCTGGGGCCAGTCCCACCTACAGCACACTATCGGGGCCTGTGAACAGCAGCTATGAGAGGATCTCAGGGACCCCAGGGCTCCCAGAGCAAGCCAACACCTACGAGCAAATCCCAGCAGCCAGGAACAAGGAGCCTGGACGGTCACATAAGGTGCGCTCCATGGGCAGAGAGGGCTGCTGGCCCTGGGGGCACCTTGGGCATGGGCAGGGTAGGTCATCGCCCCTGCACAGATGTACCCAGACTTTCTGGTTGTCATATGCCTGGTGGTGGTGGTGGTGAGGGAGCTACTAGATTTGGTGTAAGAGGGGCGTTTTTGGGCCCAAGAGCTTTCTCTGCAGCAGATGGGCTTCCTGCCCCCTCTCAGCCTCTGAAAGGGTCTTGGAGCATCAGAAAGGGAGAGGAGCCCTTATCCTTAATTAGGGCTAAACTCCCCCCATCCTAACTCTGAAACTGAAACAAAACAAAACAAAACAAAAAAAACCTTTGGGTAGGAGAACTTCTCCAGAATTACCAAGAGAAAACACAGGACATTCAGGTGAATTTGAATTTCGGATAAACAAGTGCTTTTTGTAGTATGTCTCAAATGCTGCAATTGTTCCTGGTCTGTTTGAAAATCAAATCAAGCAGGGCATCCTGCATTCCTTGTTGGAAACCCTCCCCAGGACCTCACTTCCTTCTCTGTGAAATGGGCTGGTACCTCTGGTTGTGTCCTGCGGCTGTTGCCCAGGGGACGGTGCCAGGCATCTGTCACACTCTGGGCTTAGCTGTGAACAAGGTGTCATCTTTGAGGTTTCTGAGAAGGAAGAAGACAGGGAGCAGGGATCAGGAAGGCAGAGTGAGACAGTCCAGGTGGAACTGGCCAGGGTTCCCAGGAGGCAGGATCCCCACCCTTCACTCTGCCTGAGCCTGGAGACAATGGCACCCAGAGGCTGCCCTTGCTGGCAAAGCCTTGGGCACTTAAAGCCTCTGTGCCTGGCTGAGCAGTGACACCCTGAGGTCCCAGCCAGGAAGCTCGCCCATTCCCTGCTCAGGGCAGGCTGTTCTCGTACTCCATGCAACAGCCTCCAGGGCCCGACCTTCCCAGGACCACAGAGTCCTTTAAGGACCTTGGAAGTCATATCCCAGGCCTGCTTTTCCCCTGGTGGCAGCGCCATGTCCTGTCCTAAATGAGGTGGTCATGGGTACATCTCCTGGCCTCCAGTTAGGATAGAGAGTTCTGGGGTTAGGGGAGGTCAGGTGGGGCTCACCATCACTTCCCACCTCTTCTTTTGTACATTTGTTGCTTTTTTTGAGACATGGTCAGGCTATGCAGTCCAGGCTGGCCTTGAACTCTCTATGTGGCACAGGCTTGCCTCAAACTTGCAATGATCCTCTTGCCTCAGCCTCCTGAGTGCTGTGATTACAGGCTTTTCCTTCTCATACTCTTCCTTCCCCATCCCCTCTATAGCCAGGTGAGGGTAAATCCTTCCTGCCAAGCTGGAGTACGAGGTGGTTTCAGGCACTGGAAGAGGCTTAAACAGCCAGGAATATTCCAGCCCAGCCTCGTTTCCCAGGCATGGGCCCCAGGACAGGCCAACGCCCAGGGCCCTAACTCCGGGTCTCTCCCTCCCTGCAGCCCGACAAGCTCCGAAGGCTCTTCTTTGCAGACAAGAAACACAGATTCTGAAGAGGGCCTGGCCCCAGGTTTCCTGGTCTCAGGGCTATGCTGCGGTCATCTGAAGCCCTCCGCTCACCTGAAGGTACCCTGGAATCCTCAACCCCACCAGCAATTGTGGACCAGGCTCCAAGATACAGCCAGATGCCTGCCCCGAGTGACCCTTCTCAGTCTGTGTCTGCTCCCCAGCACCTACCAACCATGCAGAGGAAGAAAAAGGCCAGAGAATAGGGACCAGCCATAGGCAGGGGGCAGTATCCCAACTTGCCAGAGGAGTGCACTAAGGCTGGGGCTTGGGACTCGTGGAGGAATACCAGGCCTGCACTGGGACAGAAACCTTCCTAACAGATGAGGAAGAGCGTGCAGCTCCCTGGTCTGGGACACACATCTTCCTAACGGCCGAGAGACATCAACATCGTGCAGCTCCCCAGCTCAGGGTCCAAGCAGCAGAAAGGAAGGGGTCAGGAGCTGTGTCCTCTCTCCTGTCCCACAGGGATGTGGCAGCAAGGCCTGGCCTTGAAGCCGTGGCTTACCTTAGAATAGGTCAGGGTTCCCACAGCCACCCACAGCTCCTCCTGGCTTCCCTCGTCCAGCCTCAGGCACAGATGGGCAGATCCTGATGCTCCATCCCAAACCCTCAGTGCTACAGATGGAGAAACCCAGAGCCCCAGTGGGGGGGCTGCGAGCGGGGCCACACTGCTGAGCAAACACCCCTCAGTGAGGCTGCTCACACTGGGACTAATCTGGCACATGGCGCTGGTGGCATCTGCAGCCAGCCGGGGAGTGCTGGGTGCCATCCTGTGTGGCCAGCCATCGCACCTGCCCTCTGCCTCTGGCCAATCTGACCTGGAGCAGAGCCCCCCGTGGCCTTGCCCCGCAGAGCCACCCGCCCCTGCCTGGCACAGCTCCAGACGCGGCTCCGGCCAGGCTGGCTGTGCCCAGGTCCTTCCCGTTCTGTCCCTCAGCCCCCTTGCACATGTCCCCACTTCCAGGAGGGTGACAACTGGGGCAGTGACCAGGACTGACCTCTCCAACAGAGGCCCTCAGGCGCCCCTCCTGTCCACCTGGGCAGCTTAGCTGTGCAGCTTCCCCTCTGAAGACCAGGAACATGAGAGTCCCTGCTGCCGGAGGGTGGGAGGGTCAAGAGGACGGTGTCCTCCCAGGCGCCATGCTGAGACCAACGTCCTGAGGGGCGCCATGCCACGGAGGTCACCACTACTAGGAAAACAGGTGCCACGGACCCTTCCTAACATCAGCAGACGCAGAGGGTGCAGGACATAGCATTTACTACAGGAGTTCACAAATCTGTGGTCAGCACACACCAGCTAATTCCACACCACTGGAGAGGGTGACCGGGGAGAGCTCACAAACTGGGCGGAGACAAAGATGGAGCCCTTTAGACCGCTGCTCACACCCCCATTTGCCTTGGGAAGGGTGGAGGGAGGCGGGGTGTAGCCTCGGGCTTGGGGGAAAAATTGCATAGCTTGTTAAAACCCTGACTTCTTTTTTGTTTTTTCGCTTGTCACTGGGCAAATAGGGTGTCTGCCTAGCACACAGACAAGTAGGACCCCACCACCTCCCCTTAGGTTTCCTGCCTTCCCCTTCTGGGAGACGGGACCCAAAGAGCGAACATGGACCTGGGGCTGGACTACCTCACACCCTCTTCCCTGGTTAAGGTTATTTTTTGCTGTTGGTGGTGTAAACCCAGAGCCACAGCTCCTCTCCTGGGTGTCTGGGGCCACAGCCCCTGCAGACAGCATTGAGGATGGTGGGCTTCCAGGCCCTCACAGGGCCTCAGATCCGGATGTGGAAAGTGCTGGAAAGACAGAAAGGATGAGGGGGATGAGAGGCCACTGCAGGGCAGGCAGAGGCTCCTGGGGAAGAGCTAACCCAGCCCCAGCCAGCCCTGGCTTTAAGAAAGCCCACAGAGGGGCCGTTAAGCACCCCAGGGAGGGAAGCTCAGAGGGGCTGCAGCCCATAGGGACTTCCACCTCCAGTCCTAACCAAGGCCCTCCAGGGTCTTCACGCTTCCCATGAGAGTCTGGCCCTGCAAGGGCCTTGCGTTTGATCTGCCCATGGCTGTCCCCTGAGACAGGCTGCCCTCCATGACCCCAGCATCCTAGTCTGCCCTGCCTTAGCCCTAGGCTGGCAGTACCTGAGGAAGTCGGGGGCCTTAGCGATCATGTCCTCAAAGTCAGCAAAACCCAGTTTGCCATCGCCGTCCAGGTCAGCCTCCTCAATGACCTTGTCACACACCAGCACCACCTCATCCTCATCCAGCTCTGACTTGGTGAGCCGGGCCAGCGTTAGCTCCAGGTCCTCCTTGCAAATGAAGTTGTCAGTGTTGAAGTCTGCAGGCCAGAAGAGAGGTGCCAGTGATGTTCAAGCCAGGGATGGGTCCCCGAGGAGTCCTGCCCTGTGTTACCCTTGTCCCTGCCTAGCCACACTGCCTTCTGCACCAGCCCCTGGTGTCCCAGGGTCATCTCCACGCATACTCTGAGGACACTGGGTCTTTGTCCCCAGCTGATGGGGACTAAGGGGTTCCCCCACAAGGCATTTCTTAAACATGCACTTGACAAATCAGTATTCAGGGCACCCACAAACCCCAAGAATGTATGTACAATCACAACCTAAACCTGAGAGTCCCTGGGAACCTTGGCCCTTCTGGCCTGACCCCAGTGGACTTCTAGAGTGAAAGATACCCAAGGTCCAGATTCTAGGCCAAGTGACTGAGTCAAAGCCAGAGAGTCATTCAGTGGGGACTCTGCTTGGGGTCTACTGGACTAAGACTCATGTTCCCTGAGTAGTACCATGTGCACAGGAGAACGTGCAGCTAATTAACACATGCATCATGTTGTGCACAATACATACATGAAATTTCATCTGTCAGTTAAAAAAAAAAGTCATGTGGAGAGATGTAGGAGCCCTGTTGCGGGACCACATGGCTGGCTTTGTGTGCACAGAGCAGGGAGCATGGTTTGATTCCACTGGGCTGAAGGTCCCACTACTGTCCCAAGCACAGCAGAGTGCTTCACAGGACTGAACCGCATATGCCAGACTTGTCACAGCAAATTCTGACACCCTTCTCGCCACGCCCAGCCCAAAGCCAGGTTTCTCCATGGAGTTCTCCTGCCTTGGGCGCCCTTCCAGCAAATGCCTGTTCAACCCTCCAAGTTTCTGCTGAAGCAGCACCCCCCAGGAAGAACTTTCTAGATGTAAGGACTCCCTCACTGAGCTCCTCCCACCCACTGGGCCGAGTTACATGAATGATGATGATAAAGATGGTAACTGCTATGTGCACATCGTGTGCCCTTCCTCCTTTAACTACTCTACGGACAGGACCTGCCAAGGTCGTGTCCCCGGTCCAGGCTGGACCTATTGCCTGAGCACGTGAGGGGCCTAGTGCTACACACCCATCTCAGCACTGGCCGTGAAGGATTCCAGGACAGGCACGAGGTGGGTTTGTCTCTGGCCTTGGGGGCACACAGGAGGGTCTCTGACAGATGGCTGTCTTTTTCTTCTGCCCATTCTTCATGATGTGCACACTGCACTTCCCTCTCGGGTAGATAACTGCCTTTCCTGGGAGCATCCCTGGGGGCTGAGGCTAAGAGATGGGTGGAACTCAAGAAGCTGTCAGCATGAACCATGCCACATACTTTGTGAAGGGCAGACACACAGGTTCTGGCTTTCTGACATGAAAACACATAGCTAAACCAAAATCCTCTGAAACAAACATCACAACAGCTGGGGCTGTAGACAGTCCAAAGGGTTCAGCTGCCTTGGGATCACAGCTGCCCATGCTGCTGAGGACAGGAGGCTCAGGCTCCTGTGGCCCAGGACCAGAGGGCTCAGCCCTCTTTGACTTGGTGTCCATGTCTGAGAGGTGACAGCAGGCCCACAGGCAGAGGCAAGTGGGTAGGGGTGCGTTCTCTGCCTCTGGCTGGGGGAGCATCATTGCATGCTAGCGCCCTCTAGTGGCCTATGAGAAGCAGGTCGAGGATTAGGCCATGAAATTATATACAGTACTGGGGGTCTCCTTGCTGCCTAACCTCTCCGAAGAGTCCAGTCTCTTCTGGCTCCCACACCCCACAGGGCTGCATGACCTCTCCTTTCCTGAGTGCTAGACTGGCACCTGGCTTGGTCCTCACAGCCTGTCCCTATTTCACCTCTAGACTCACTGCCCTCCCCGCCCAGTGCCCCAACCTCTCCCATTTTCCTGGGCCCTCCCTGTCTCCCTCTCCTGAGTCCAGAGGTCACAGACACCACCCGGTGTCCCCAGGGGACACACCTCCTCAGGTCCCAGATTCTGACCCAGTGTCACCACGTGTCTCTTCCTCATACAACCAAGACTGTCTTCCACATGTGGTTTGTCTCCATGACCAGCCCCAGAACAGTCACCACTCAGCTCAGCTTCCTGTCCCCATCCCTGGAGTCCCTGCAGAGCCCAGTGCCCCACAGTGTCCTCATCACAAGGCCCACTCACCAGGACCTCACCGTAGATTTTTTTTTTTAAGCTGGGGAATCGAACTCAGGACCTTGTGCTTGCAAAGCAAGTACTCTAACCACTGAGGTAAATCCCCAGCCCCTCACCGTAGATCTTGAAGGCATAGTTGGCCTTCAGCTCCCGGGGTGCCGACTCACAGAGCACAGAGAACATATCCACAAAGTCGTTGAAGGTGAGGTTCCCCTCCCCATCCTCGGAGAAGGCCTCTACGATCCTCTCCTTGAAGGGGTTCTCCTGAGGAGGAAAGTATAGCCGTCACTGTTACCGGGTGGCCAGGCAGGGGGCTCAAGCCAGCAGTGTGCCTCAGACGTGTGACCTGACCCTCTGCACCTTGGTTTCCCTTCTGCAAAATGGGACCCTGCTTACCCAGGTCCTTAGGGACCTGAGGAGCTGAAGCATGCACAGGTGGGTGCCAGCCTGCAGGTTGAGGAGCCAAGTGAGATCTGTGTGTGCTCGCAGGAGCTGTGTCTCACTGAGACAGGAGCGAGAATCCACCCCGGAGCCTGGAGCAGCACAGAGGCGTCCCCTCCACATGAGGAAGACAACATTCAGGGTGGCAGAGGTGGAAGTGGGGCCTGAAAGGTCAGATACCTGGACCCAGATGGCAGCAAGAGTCACAGAGCCAGTGCCAGTGCCAGGCCAGTAGTCACCAAGTCAACACCTACCCCTGGGAGCTGGACATCAACTCCCTTCTCTGATGTCCCATGGCTGGGGCCCATCCTCCGGGGCTCCCTCATCCCCGCTGGCCAGCAATTGCATGCCAAGCTCAGGCTGCCCAGAGGCTCAGGGACAAGCCCATGGCTCCTGTCCTCGGGCACTGCATGCTTTCCACACCCTGAGCCAGGTCTCTTCCCTGATAGGCGGGTGTTCGTCCAGGGTAATGTCCACGGCTCCTTGTCTCATGGGATACTGTGCTGTGTGCTGACCCCACCTTCACAACGCCAGGCCTGGCCCAGGGATGGCTGCAAGGTCCCTGGCTATGTGGAGTGTGCCCAGGTGCCTGCTAATGCTGGGTGCACTTTACACTGTCTGGGCAGGGACTGCAGGGATAGAATACCCAAGGTCAAAGGTAAGGCCCTGAGTTCGATCCCCAACACCAAAAGAAAAAGAAAAAAAGTTGATTATGATCATTATGTATGCAATGTACCAATACATGTTCTTGGTAAAAAATAATAAAAAAATTAAAAAAAAAAAAAGAAAAAGAAAAAAAAAACACTCCAAGGTGCAAGTGACCTGGGCACAGTACGGAAGCCTTGCCCAGCACCAGTGGTATCCACCCCAGACATGCTGAGTCTGAGCCAGCATTCTGAAACCAGTCCCAAGTGACCTGCGTATGTTACTGTCTGAGAAGTGACACTATTGATGCCTCTGCTGACCTCAATGAGGAGCTAGGGCCAGGCAGGGGGAGGAGAAAGGTCACCTGAAGGACAGCAGGCCACTCTCAGGGGCAGACAGGTGGGTGAGGGCTGGCACTGGGCTCTGGGACAGCCCTGATCCTCAGCACCTAACAAGCCGTGCACAAGTGACTCATTCATTCACTGAGGCACAGAGAGGTCCAGGCATTTGCTCAGTGCCACACGGCCACGAAGGGGGGAGCTCAGGTGCTGCCCAGATGGTGCTGATGGTGCCCGCCCTGGGTACAGATACCCATCCCCTGCCTACCTGCAGGGCACACACGTACCCGGAGCTCTGGCATCTGGATGATCAGGCTCATGGGCACGTGGACGATGGGGCTTTTCCTGTAGTCCATGGGCACTAGGTTCGGGGCCAGCTCGTAGAACCGTGCATGCAGCCTTGGGGAGCAGAGGAAAGGCATGAAGGGCTGTCACCCCATCTCCCAGTGCCCCCCAACACCTGCTCTGGCTCAGCTCCGAAAACTGACCTCAGCCAGGACCAGGTGGGCCAAGAGGGGACCAAGTGCCCTGCCCACAGGAGGTGCGGTGGGCAGTGAGTGGGCTCTGCCCAGAGCCCTGTGCTGACAGAGACAGTGCCTGGCCTGGCCAGTTTCCACCACCACCTTCTCCTCTGCCCTTGGGCCTGCACCCAGGTCTTTCTACCATTTCCTTTTTTTTTTTTTTTTTGGTGCCAGGGATTGAACTCAGGGCTTCGTGCTTGCAAGGAAAGCACTCTAACCACTGAGCTGAATCCCCAGCCCCTACCATTTCCTTTGTACTTAACACCGGACACAGACCACCTATTTAACTTCCTCCCCCTCACTGTGCACACAGATACACCATGACCCCTGTTTATAGCTCAGCAAACCAAGGTCTGAGAGGTGAAGGGTGATTTGTCTAAGGCCACACAAACCTCTCTCTTCCACTAAGTTCAAGAAGACTTACGTATTCATCCTATCCTAACATCTAGGACTAGAAATACTTGTGCTACTTGAACTACTCGAGCACAGGGCAAAATGCGAAAGCCTCCAGCTTTATTTTAGAAAGTTAATATTAGCCAAGCCAGGCATGGTAGTGCACACCTGTAATCTCAGCACTCAGAAAGCTGAGGCAGGAGGATCACCATGAGTTCGAGGCCAGCCTGGGCTACGTAGTGAGTGCAAGGCCATCCTGAACTACATGGTGAGACCCTGTCTCAAAAAAAAAAAAAAAAAAACCACACCCGAAAGTCACATCCACTGCACCGCAAGCCTAGACCAGAAGCTCAGGGCCGAGCACAAACCCACGGGAAGATGACCCCCTTAACTAAGGTAAAACTGATCAATGAGTTAATGAGCAAGAGGTCCAGCTTGGGGTGCGGACAAGGTATGAGGACAGCACCTGGATCTTTCTGGGAGGGCTTCCTTATGAACTGACTGAAGGGGACCTCATCTGTGTCTTCTCACAAGGCTGAGAATCACAGGATGATAAGGAACAAGAATGAATAGGAGATACATCATTATGGTTTGTATCTAAAATGTCCCCTAAAATCTCTTGCACTCCCAGGTGAGGCTTCTGGGAGTGACTGGATCATGGTTGTGTGATACTGGACTATGGATGTAATAACTGGATCTGTCCACTGATTGGATTAGTACAGTTCTGGGTTTGGCTGAATAGATTTACTGAAAATAGAAGACCCTCCCTGGGTGTGAGTGGCACCAACCAATAGGCTTGTAGCCTGAATGGAATAAAAAGGGAAAGGGAGGCTCACTGCTTCTTGCTTCCCGCCTCCTGCCTACATGCATGAACCACTGGTCCTCTGCCTTGCTGCCATGTCTTGGAGTCAGCTGACTATGGACTGAGATGTCTACAGATTTTGAGCTAAAATAAACTCTTCCTCCCTTAAAAAAAAAAAAGAAAGAAAGAAAGAAAGGAAGGAAGGAAGTCACATCAAATAGGGTGTAGAAGAATGATGTTATTGGGACCAACTAGGGTTTTTGTCAGGACTAAGGATAGCTCTATATTTGGAAATCTGTACTATAAGTCACATTCACAAGCAAACATTTTTGATCAATTAAATACACTTACTACTGTATAGCCGAATGCGTGCAAGCACACACACATGTGCGCACACACACACAAACACACAAAATACCTGACAAGTGCTATACCACATGTCCCACTGGAGATGCCTCTGGGCATGAGCAGGGAGGTAAGAGGAGTTGGGGGTGCTGATTTCGCTCATTACTTTTTACCTACTTTTGAATTTTTGTTTTGCTTTGTTTTTTGGTGCTGTGGGTTGAACTCAAGGCTTCATGCAAGCAAAATGCACTCTCTACCTGTAGTGGACTTATTGTTGTGGTAAACTTGAGCAGGAATGCCCAGCTGGACTGAGTTGGTGTGGTTCTGGGCATAGAAGATCCACCTGAGGATTGTCGCCGACACCACATAAAGGAGAACAGGATCAGAAGATAGTGCCAGCTGTTTCCCAGAAGCAGCTCTGTTGGGGCTGGTTCGCCGGAAGGGAACTCAGCTGTTCTCGTCACAGAAGGAGCGCGGAGTCTTGCTCTCATTGGCGATGGCCGCTGTTTGCTTCAGGGGAACTCTGGTCTTCATCTCTGTTGCGAGCATCATATCCTGGCTGCAGTGCAGATTTCTTCACTTTTTAAAGCAGACGCAGATGGATGTGGAACATTGCCACAGGCTCCCAGCCCTTCAGGTCTCTAGTGCATAGATAGAGGTCCTGCATCTTCCTGCATTTGGTTTGTGTGTGAATGTTGTAACCTGGACTTGTCCTGTATTAAATCTGCTCTCTTGCAAACCATTGACTCTAGAAAAGTAACTATTACACTACCACTGAGCTATACTCCTAGCTCCATTTTTTTAATTTTTAAAAGTATTTGTTAACAAAAATTAAAGGTTTGCTAAAAGTATATATTATCTTTGTCAACAAAAAAACTTAAACTTTTTAGTAAAACCAAAACAAGAGTTTATGCTTAGAAGCAGACATGAAAGGATATCTCTATGTCAAATCAGTATCCAAAATCATACTTCAATAATGAAATATTATGATAAACCCATAAAAATGGGATACCTGTAATCACCATTATTACATAAGATTGCCTCAGGAGTGCTTATGAACGTAATTAGTTAAGACAATAAAATAATACATTCAAGTATTGGAAAGGAGGAAGCAAATTTTGATTATTTGCTGGAAAATCAAAAATAAGCATCTTAAAAACTATGTGAATTAGAAAGGGCTCAGAATCTTTTCTATACAGAAATATATATATGTATCTATCTATATATTTATCAGCATTAGTCTATAAAAAAATACCATCACACCCCCCAAAAACAATACCATCACAAAGGCCTCATTCAAGGTTGGGCTGTAGCTTGGTGCAGAACTCTTTTTAGTATATGTGTTGGCGAAGCGAGCACTGGTGCAGAACTCTTGCCCAGCATGTGGGGGGCCCCGGGCTCCAGCCCAGCTCCACACACACACACACACAGAGCAAAAAGGTCCAATTCACATAATTCAAAAATATCACAAAGCCAGAAATAACTAAATATGAAATTAATACAATGTGCATATTAAAAACATAGAACTAGCTGGGGATTTAGCTCAGTGATTAGAGTGCTTGCTTTGCAAGCACAAGGCCCTGAGTTCAATTCCCAGCACCAAAAAAAACCAAAAAACAAAACATAGAACTATACCAAAGTCTATATAAAATATTTTAGGTAGTTTTTTTTTTTTTTTTTTTTTTGGTGCTGGGGATTGAACTCATGGCCTCGTGCTTACTAGGCAAGTGCTCTACCACCTGACCTTTGTCCTCAGCCCCTGTTTTTCTGATTAGAAGATTTAATACTGCAATGATGCCAACTTTCTCTTCATTTTTATTTAAAATAAGTATAATCCCAATCAAGGTATGTAAAGGTATATCTGGGAACTTGCTTGATGCAAAACTTTGTTTGGAGGAATAAATGTAAGAGTTGGGGGAAAAGATTTTTTAAAAAGAGTGATTGGGAAAACATTTGCCCTATAGATGTTAAAGAGCTTAAAGCAGTAATAAGTAAAACAGTATGAAATTGATACTGGCATTAAAGGGCAGTGTAGTAGGAGAAGTAACCTAGATGTAAAAAGAGAATCAATCCATGATACGCAACATTTGAAATCCCTGGGGAAAGACTACTTTGTCTGAATGTCAAAACCCAGTGTGTACCGTCATGCCTGGCTTTCGCAGACTATTTAAAAACTAATTAGCCGGGTGTGGTAGCACAGGCCTGTGTAATCCCAGCTACTTGGGAGGCTGGATCAGGAGGATCAAAAGTTGCAGGGCAATGTAGTGTGAACTAGTCTGAAAATAAAAAATAAAAAGGGGCCGGAGAGACAGCTCAGCCCTGGGTGTGAGGCCCTGGGTATGAGGCCCCCAGGTTTGAGGCCCCTGGGTGTGAGGCCCTGGGTTTAATCCCCAGTACAATAATAATAATAACAATAACAACAATAATAATAATGCTTATTTAGAACTCAGTTGCCAGTGTTTACAAAGGAAGAGATTTTGTGTTACACATCTTGGTTTCCTGGCCATTCTGGGGCTGACAGCAGCTGCTTCTGCAGGGGTCAGTCCTAACAAGCCCAACTAGCCAGCTGCGTTTACTTACGGCACATGTTGGCACTTACAGACAGCTGAGTCTCAGACTCCCGGGCTAGGAGCTCAACGTGAATGCCTTGAGTACAATCCCCAGCACCACAGACACACACACACAAATTTGAGAAAATAAACAATAAGGTAACAACTAGGCAAACACCTTGGGGTGCTAACAGGCAAGCCTTTCTCTGTCCAGAGAGAACAAGGACTCCTGTCCCATGAATCAGGAACACAAAAGAGCCAGGGCAGAGGGGCTGAAGCTCTGAGCTCTGACCACAGAAGGAAGGAAGCTGGTGGAGTGGGCGGGGTCATGTGGGGCTCAGCGTAGGGTGAGGGGAGAGGGGGCCCGCCACTTCCTATGCCTGGTGTCACTGACCCATGCTGCTGGGCAGAAGAGCCTTCCGCTCAAGTTCCCTCCCTGCCATCAGGCAGCTGCTGCTTTCTAACACAGTGCGGGGCAGGGGTGGGCACAGCGTTAGGGGGACATCAAGCAAAGTGGCCTGAAACAGGGATGGAGCCACGAGGGCCATACCATGTCCCTGCAGGGAGAGGTCACCTAGAGCCCTGCTTATCTCTGCCCTTCAAACAGGGTGGGAGGTACACGGCAAACTCTGGGCAGCCTCTGTGACATTTAACAACACTGTCACTCTGGCCCCTCCAGTCATAGGGACCTGGAGTAAACAGCACCTGGGATACTGTGTTCCCCACCTACAGATGGGACACCTGAGACATGGCAGGGACAGACCCAGGGCACCTGCTCCAGGGAGACACAATGGGGACAGGAAGCTTCACCCCTCTCTACTCAGCCACTTTGTAGAGCAAGCCCCACATTCAGTCTGTGGGGTCTTGGGGAGTGCTAACCAGGAGGCAGGTCTTAAAGGAACCAGTGACAAAAAGGGCTGTGGGTCCATGGTCAGGAGAGAGCGTCTAGCTGCCAGGGGTCTTTCACCTCTTTTGGCCTCAGGTTTGGCTTCGAGCTACAGAACATAGGGTGCTGCCTGGTGCAGAGTTGGGCAGGCCAGGGATGCAGGAGCCAGGACACTCCCCACCCACAGCACTGTCACTTGCCAGTGGGCCAGGGACACCCCTAAAGGCCTAACATAGCAGCTCTAGCACCTGCTCTGGCCTTGAGCCACCCTCCCACTAGGGGCAACCTTGCTGCTCTCAGTAAGACAAGTTGGGGGGGGTAGGAGAGGCCGTGTCCTTAACCCTCTGGTCTCCAGCTGGGAACATCCTCCCATCCTTCACATGGGCTCCATGCTCAAGGAGCCTGCCAGGGGCCAACAGATGCCATTCCTGACGCCAGGTGTGGCCAAGGAGACCCAATTCTGCCCAAGGGCAAATCCAGGAGGCACTGGCACCTGAGCCAGTGATGCCCAGAGCACCCTAGGCTGTGAGAGCACTGTGTGCTGGGGTGGCAGGAGGCAGGGGAAACCCCACCGACTGGACAGAGATGCAACAATGCCAAGGCAGGAGAAGTGACAAATAGGGCCTGGGCAGTGGACTGGGGCAGGCACCTCGTGGCTGGAATGGAAATGGTGCAGGCCTCGGGAGAGATACAGCCTGGGGGGAGTCTGCAACATGGGACATGGGTGGGGGGGCCCCTGTAGCAGAGGATAAGTGTGGCAAAGCTTAGGAAGGTCTGCCTATCACAGCGCCTGGGTGGTAGCTGTAGGATGCATTCAAGAGCCACCCTGTCCCCGTGGGGACTTAGCTCACATCACTAAACCACAGGCCAGGTCCCAGTAATCAGACACTGACCAGAGCTCCCGCCTGCATTTCCCAGAAGAGCTGAGGCAGGGAGGTCACCCCTTGCCTGTGGTCACAGAGCTGGGATATGAGGAAAGAACCAAGGTCCCCTGAGGCCAGGCCTCTGAGCGGGGAAGGAGATGTCCTTACCTGCCTGGGGACAGGTAGAGTGGCAGCCCAGGCAGGTGCACTCCCTGACTAAGCAGAGGTCAGGGACACACTGTGGCAGAGTGCTCAAGAAGCCACACAGGCGCTAGCGTGCCTCCACTGCTCTCCAGGAAATGTGAGCCTGAGGCTTTCCCGGCTTTTGATGCCGCTTGATAGCCTGGGCCAAGGGCCCAGCAGAGGCCACAGGGCAGGCTTCCCACTCTGTGATCCTGGCCCTCTGTCTGGTCCTGCGGCTCCGAGACCCCTCAACCCTCCCACCCTGGACCACTCCCCAGCCCACTAGGTCAGGGGTGCCCCTGACAGCAGGATCTCCCAGGAATGGAAGGACATCACAGCCAGAGTACTGTAGGCCCGGCTTCCTGCGGCAGCTGCCCCACAACGCAAGGAAGCAGCAAGGGACCTGTCAGCAGCCAGGTCTCCAGTCCCTGGCGGTATGACCTGGGCCGAGTTGCTGAGCCACACCTGTGTGGTGGTGGTGGTGTAATAGGATCCTCTTGTCATGTCATAGCGAGGATTAAATGACCCACCCTGGACAGAGGCCAGCGTAATAAGCAGAAGCTGCTTGCCTGGCAGAGGAGCTGGGAGCGGTGGGGCACCCTCGGATCTGTGCAGCGACCCAGGGCAGCTGCTGCCTGGATGCAGTGCCTATGCCCTTCCTCAGTGCCAGCTCCTTCAGGCAGCCCATGTGGGGTCCCTAGCCCACCCTGCCGCAGCCCCAGCCCTAAAGGGGTGGACAAGAAACCACACTTACTTGAGGATGTCCTTTTTATTGAAGAAGGTGCAGTCCTGTGGAGGGAAAACACATGCAGTGGGCCTGCAGTCCCAGGCCCCTTCCTCAGAGCCTTGGAACCACAGAGCCTCATGGGATAGGACGGGGCTAGAAGTCACCACAATCCCTGCCCACCCTGCCTAGGGGCAACCGACTCCAGGGGAGGTGTGGGGAAGCCAGGCCAATGCATGGTAGGGGCTGTGTAACCCACTAGGGAAGAAGATGTAGTGTTCACAGGTGGGCATGGCTGACTTAGGGCCAGCAAGATGTACTGTGGGATGACAGCAGCTGGAGACAGCTCTGGAAACCCCTCGGGGGGGACCCAAGGCCGCCATGTGGCACAGCCACCTCTGCCCACCATTGCAGCATGAAGGGAGAAGGCCTCCCGGGCTGGACACTGGGCATAGTGGGCTCCTGTGAGCAGTAGACGATGGCCAGGCATGCCCTGGGTACAACCTGGAACTGCTGGACACCAGGGAAACTGGGCTGCACACTGATGCACCCAGAGGATGCACAGGGCACACACAACGGTGCGGGTTCCTACTGAGCACCTCCAGCAGGGCTGTGGGAAGCACTGGCCTGGCTTTCCAGGCCCTGGAGCCCAGCGAGTGTCTGTCCTTCCGAGCCCCTGAGACTCATTAGGTCGTAGATGAAGGTCCCATGCTGCTTCGCCCCTCTTGGAAACCCAGTGTATGGGGTTGGGGGCTGTTTTGTGTTGGTCAATGGCTCTTTCGCGGGAGCCAGGAAAGGCTTGGGCAGCACAGACAGGAAACTCTCTGCCTAGCAGGCCTAAGACTCAGACAGGAGGGACCATGCGGGCATATTTCTCAGCAGGCCTCAGACTTGGAGTGGGCAGCAGAGGCAAGGGGCTGTGCCTTCCAGGTGTAGACCACCCCCATGGCAGGCTAGAATGGGACAGGTCCTGGATCTGCTATCCTTCCCCTGACCTGTGCATCCCACATCCCCCACTTCCTTCTCCTCCCTCTCTCCTACACCCTGGTTAGAAAGGAAGCACCCTGGTCAGAAAGAACACAGCCCCTATCATGCACTGACCTGGCTCAGGAGGTCCTGATCCATGGTTGCCACTGGCAAAAGATGCACAAATTCCCCACATAACCCTGGTCTCTTGTCACACTTATTCACATTTCTCCTCGCCAGCGGTCCTTAATACATGGTGCGTGGACCAGTGGCAGCAGCCTTGCTGGGAACTTGGTAGAAATGCAGATTGTCAGGTTCCTCTCTAGATTCTGAATCACACATCCAGGGAGCCCAGGAACCTGCATTTCCAGCGTCTCCCAGTGAAGCTGACGTGCAGGAATGTGAGAATGTCCGCTCCGGAGCAGTCACCAGGGAGCTGTTTAGAATGCCTGTGCCCTCGGAGACCCCTCAGCAGACCTCAGAACAATCAAACAAGAATTCTCGGAGGTCCATCTGGGCACCACGGGTCTGCAAAGCCATTTGGGCAATTCCAAGGTACAGCCACACCAAGAGCCATCTCACACCAAGACCAAGTTTACCACGCTCCTGGCTCTAAACATTCTAGTCAACTTTGGCTGGGTGCAGTGTGCACACCTGCAATCCCAGCGCTCCAGAGGCAGAAGCTGGAGTATCGCTATGAGTCTGAGGCCAGCCTGGGCTACATGGCAAGACCTTGCCTCAAAAAACACAAAACAAAATAAAATAAAAAGTAGTCAAATTTTTGGCTATTACTTTCCTATTTTACACATGGGGAGACTCAGCAGCAGTGAACAGGCCAGGCTGGCTTTTTAGTGAAGCCAGAGGTTACCCAGGGACAGCCTGCACTTGCCCCCCAGCCTAGAGCACCCTTCTCCACCCAGGGACCCTCCCTCCCTCCAGTGTGTTCAATCCCTCCATGCTGCAGAGCTCAACTTAATTGCTGGGGGGGGGGTTGCTCCCTGCCTCCCACTTCCCGCATATCCATCCCGGTCAGCTGTGTCATCCCCAGCCTGGCACTGTTCCACCAATTCCACACAGTGTGAGGTCAGGCTCCAGAGTAGCCTCGGGAAAGCCCCACCACAGCACTGTGGCATGGGCACAGCTGCGCAGGAAATCTCACCTTAGAAGAGGCAACCCTGAGGCCCAGAGAACAGTGCTCGCTAGACCCAGGTGGTCCAGGTGGTGGCTGTGCAATGTCTGTTGCCTGCTTGTCCTGAACACAGGCCTGCAGAATCCTCATCTGAGTCACCATTTACTCATTCATTTGACAATATCCTTGGAGTGGCTCCTCTGTGCCCCGGCAGGAACCACACAGGAAGGGAGAAGGGTGTCAACAGTGACGTGACCCAGTGTGAACCACTCTGTGGCACAAGAGAGACTGGAGATGAGCATGGGTCCACTGAGTCCTCCACTGAATGAACTGTGGGAGGTCAGAGGGCCCTGCCCAGCACGGTGAGGCCTACCCTGGACAGAGGTGCAGAATGGGCTGGAGTGGGGGTAAGAGGTACTGGGAGGAAGTTCTTAGGGGTGACTGGAACATGGGATGAGAAGAGAGGCCAAAGAGCACTGAGCCCAGGCCAGGCCAGGGGACCTCTGCTCTAGAGTTAGCACAAGCAGTCACCCCAAGACACCATGGAATCATTGAGAGAGAAGAGGGTCACTCCTCAGGTTTAGAAAGGTCCTGCGTGACTGTCCCACAGACGGCTCCCCTGAAGACTCCCACACCAACAGGGCCCCAGCCGGCACACAGTCGGTACCACTCTGCCATGAGATGATGGTCAAAGAACAAACGTGCTTTACAATGGTGATGTATATCATGTCTGCTGAAAGGAAGAGAAAGGAAGGAGTGAAGAAAAGAGGGAGGATGGGAGGAAAAAGAAGGAAGAGGGAGGAGGAGTGAGAAAACCAAGAGACAAGGAGTGCAGTCAGACCTCCCAGGAAATGAGGAGGCCTGGCCCAGGGCACACCATGGGGCTAGAGGATGGGATTTCCAGGTGACAGGAATGTAAGGCTGAGTCACAGGGCCTGCTCCTCAAGGAAAATGGGGACTGAGGGACAGTAAAGTGCTGTAATGGCTAGAGGAGAAGTAGTGGGTTTGGGGGAGCAGAGGGGCCTGTTTTAGGGTCTGAGGGGTCCAGGTGGTGGCTGTGCAATGCAGAGAACAGTCTGAACAAGAGCCTAAGCTTTGGGCATCCTTGGCCCCTGGACACCAGGGAAGGGATGCCCCGCCTTGGAAAGGGAAGACCATCAGGCTGAGAGGTCCTGGGAAAGCTGGGGGTCCCTTGGGGATGGGGCAGCTGTAATGCAGGTTCAGCCCATCCAGCCCTGCAGCCAGGCTGGGGAACCAGAGGGAGGAGATGGGGCTCTCAGGTTTCACAGCTCTTATTTCACCCACCCTGTCTAGGTGGGGCCCTGGCAAAGGACCAGAACCCAACACTGGGCCTGCCTCTGCTGGGTAACCCAATGCCAGGCTGATCTGAGTAGGAACTAGGTCCCTATCTCCATCAGGCCACGCTTTACTTCTGGGTATGGGCTGCTTGCCTGCACCCCAGCCACCCTTCCACCTGGACTGTCTCCTCCAGGCCTTGCTGGCCAAACTCCAAGCTGTGTCTCAAGGGCCTGCCCAGCACTGCCCTGTTTCTGCACCTTCCAACCTCAACAGAAGGCCCCTCCCCACTAGCCTCCCCTGCCCACCAGCGCTTTTCACTGGGACACACTCTGCCACTTGCTTCTATCACGAGGGCCACACCAGGGTTGACAGTCTGTCTCACTAGAGATTCTGAATGCCCAGGCCACATCATCCAAAGGGAGGGAAAAACCTGGGATTCATGATTCAAATGCTTATGAGCCCTGCCTGGCCACAGGGCAAGGGACTCCCTTGTCTGTCTACTCTCGATGCAGGGCTAGGAACCCACCCCACGATGGTCAGTACACGGATGCCACAACTGGTCTGAATGCAGCACGCACCCTATACCACAGGACCTCTCTTCCGCCCTGGTCCTTGTGACAGAACTGGGAAACCTGTGTTACTGTGTTCGAGAGGGGGGAGGGGGGGCTGTTCTTGCATCTTTGCCCACAGCAGAGGACCCACGCTTCAAGCAGACAGAAGCATTCAAGAAGCCACAGACACCTGCTGTGTCCCTCTCTCCCGAGAAGGAAGGTGACCACACATCCTGCCTCCTGCCTGAGGATCAGAGAGGAGCCATCAGAGTAGGGCCTTGAGGTCTGAGGACGACCACCTGCAGACCGCAGAGGCTCCCAGGCCCAGGAGACAGCACCAGAGGGGGCCAGGAACTGCAGTGTCTTCAGGTGGCTGCGGGCAGAGGCAAGGAGGGACCTGGGGAGACTGCGATGCTGGGTGGGCTCCATCCTACAACCCCAGAAGTCTCCACAGAGGTGAGCAGTCAGATCCCACCCGGACAGAGGCCGAAGGGCCTCTGCTGGGACACAGAGGGCAGAGGGAGGCCCCTGGCTCGCCCGCTTGCTCCAGGTGTCTCTTCCCACCAGGCCAAGGTGAGCCCCACAGAGGACCTGGCCCCTCACCTCAGCCCCCTGCGGACCGCCTGCGCGCGGCGTGAGGGGCGGCCTGGTCCCCGCGTTCACGGACTGAAGCTCCATCCCGCTCGCGGAGGGCGAAGCCCGGACGGCGGCCCGAGGCTGCACAAGGATGGCGGAGGGCGAGGCCCGAGAGTCGCCAGCTGGCAGGGAAATTGAGGCTGGGGGCGGCCCGGCTTCGGGAGGCCCGCCAGGGCCCGGCTCACCTGGTAGTTGTCCAGCTGCTCCTCGGTGAAGATGGTCTGCTTGTTCCCCATGCTGCCGGCCCGGAGCCGGGGCCCCACGCTCCACCCCCGCGAGCCCGGCGGGCAGTCCGCCGCTCTCCACCTCCCCGAGCTGCCCGAGAGGGGGCGCGCGCGGGGCGGGCCCGGGTCGCCGGTCCTGAGAGGGGCGGGGCGGGACCTGGGGCCAGAGTGGGGCGGGGCCAAGGGTGGGCCCCCCGGGTGGGCGGGGCGCGGCCCAGCTCGTAGGCGAAGGGGGCCCGGGGCGGGGCCAGGGACGGGGTCCGGGAGGGTAGGCGGGGTCTAACCCGGAGGGGTCCGGGGCGGGGCTGGCGGGGGCGGGGCGAGAAGGCGGTGAGGGGGCGGAGCTCGACGGGAGGGGAAGGGCGAGACCCAGCTCGGGAAGGGGCGGGGCCTAGCCGAGAGGGGCGGGGACTGGAGGGCACCAGGCACCGCCCACCCCGCACCGCCGGGGCACTCAGGACTTCCGGGTGCGCCCTGCGCGGGAGGCGGGTGTCCAGCGGAAGTTCCCCGGGGCGATGGGGCGGGTCCTTCGAGCAGGTCGCCCCCTCGCGCAACCTTGCCGGCCGCGGTCAGGTACGCCGGCCGTCCTCACTTGGCCCTAACCGCGCGGCCGTCTCGCCCGTTCCTCAGGGAGGAGGACGGCCTAGCTCTGTTCCTTCGAGGTGGAAAGGAGTCCCATGGTGTGCAAGGAAGAGTGGCAAAGGCCAGGACGTTTTCTTGGTGTTTTAAACACGTGTCATTGTAAGGAGAGAAAACCTCACCCTGTAGGACGGCAGGCCAGGCCTGAGCAGCACCTGGGTTACGACAGGGTCGCAGCAGAAAGGCACACAGGTGTATTGAGTGTAAGATTTACGAGACACGGAGGCCTTACAAGGAAACGAAGTCCCGGAGAATTGGCAAAGTAGAGGCGATTGTGGGAAAGTCATGGGAATACATGGGGAAGCTAAAAGCGAATAAGAATTAATAAGATCTGTGCAGAATTATCTTACTCTCAACCTGCCCCTGAGGATATTTCTTTTCTCCTGGTTTAGGGAGGGCAGCTCCCACATGGGAATTTCATCACCTTTGTTTTCTAGAAAAAGAAGGGTGCTAGCGTGGTGCATGCCTGCAATCAGAGCACTCTGGGAGGCTGAGACAGGAGGATGGTGAATTCGAGCCCAGCTTGGGCTTTTTAGTGACTTAGAAAGACCCTATCTCTTTCCTTCTTGAAGTCTTATCTTTGTCCATAGTGTTGTCATCCCGGCCTCTCCCCTGACAGCTGCTGTTTGTGTCCTGCAAGCAGTTACTGTGCCTGCCTCAGTCTCTCTCTCTCTCTCTGTCTTGGAGTCTCCCCCATCTCTGTCTCTTTCTCTCTCTCTCTCTCTCTCTCTCTCACACACACACACACACACACACACACACACACACACCCTGTGGCTGGCCCCCTTGTTTATCCTGGCCTATCCCCTAGCACTGAAAAGCTCGTTGTGTAATTTCTCTGCATCTTAGCATTATGTACGTAGTAGGTTCTCAATGTATACAGTATCTGGTGGTTTAATCAATACACAGCCTGGACCTGTCTCTTTTTGCACATGGGCGTATTATTTCCTCCTTACCAGAAAAATACAGGATGGCTGTGACATTGTCTTGGCTCTCTATCCCCAGGGTCTAGGGCAGAGTCTTAATAAATATGGAATCAACATTATTTAAAAGAATAATGCCTGTAATCCTGACACTCTGGGAGGCTGAGATGGAAGGATCAAAAGTTCAAATCTAGTCTGAGTTCAAGTCAACTGAGTGAGACTCTGTCTCAAAACAAAAATAGGCATAGGGATGGATCTCAGTGTAAAGGTCCTGGAGTCAATCCCCATACCACACACACACAATAATTCAATTTCTTTGACCTGTTCATACATGGAATTAACTGGATCTCTAAACACTCTGACTTGGAAAAGATTTTCCTGGGAAAGTGACCAGCCCTTCAGTCTAGAAGCAAACAAACTGAAACCCCTTTCTTCCTTCCTGATGACACCTGCTGGCCTGTTCTAGAGCCTCCCTAGAAGACTCTCTAGATATGGTAAGTTCTCAGGTATCCTGGACCTTATGATGCCTGCCCTATTGTTGAGGGAGGAAGAATCAATCTCTAGCCAAAAACCTTCTGTGTGCTGGTCAGCATTCTGTTACTATGACAAAATATCCGTGAATCACAATTTAAAGGAAGATTTATTTTGGCTCATGGTTTCAGAAGTTCCAGTCCATAGTCAATCCAGTTCCATGTGGGTCCGGGGTGGGTGCAGAACATTATGGCAGAGGGCATAGTGGAGAAAAGATGCACGTCCCACAGAAGCCAGGAAGCAGAAAGAGAGAGGGGAAGAGCCAGACAGTGGGCTGCCTCCTATTCTTGCTCCATTTAGACCCCACCTGATTGGTTGATACCATCCATATTCAGGGCTGGTCTCCCCATCAACGTGTTGTCCCATCATGATCACTGCGGTCCAACCCCATTGTTACTGGCTACTTACTTCATATACTCAGTCAGGTTCCTTTGCTCACCACTGACCAACTCAAATGAGCCCATTTATTTGGGAAAAAAGGAAAAAGGATATACTCAAAGCTATATCCAAGGCGTTAAGAGGGGTCTCACGGCCTGAATGACCATCTCACTGTGTACAGCTGTGAGGTGTGTTAGGGTCTTTCATAGCAAGTGGGGGCAAGGAGTACAACAACAGTAGACACATCCAGGCCTGTTCCATCCCTTCCCAGGCCCAGACTTCTCCCTGCCTTCCCCGTGGCAAAGAAACTGGACTTTAGTGCCAGCACAGAAGACTGGAATGGTGATAAAAATGCAGATGGTAAAGACCAGGTTTAGGAGGTTTTAGTTGGGAGGAAGTCCATTGGCAATTGGACTCCAGGCCATGTATGTTATACTCTGAGAAAAATATTGTCTATATTTTGCTCTTGTCCTGAAACTGAGATTAAGGGCAGCGGAGTAATTGATCTGATGAATGAAATTTCAAAGCAGCCCAACATTCATGAGAGTGATAGTTAAGCTTGATTGTGTCAACTTGATTGTCTTGGGAGCCACCCAGGGGATTGGTGAAGCACACTTCTGGGTGTGTGATGGATCATGGAGGCATGAATTTTGGTATATATCTGATCCCTTGCCCCTTCCACTCTGCTGCTCCTCTGCTCTGTTTCCTGGCCACAATGAGTCAAGCAGCTTTGCTCAGCTACACCCTTTCACCATGATGTTCCTAAATTGGAGCCAGCCAACCATGGACTGAATCCCCTGAAACCATGAGCTAAATTAAACCGCTCCTTCTTTAAATTATGAGTGCATGGCATTGTCCCAAACACAGGAAAGCTAACAAATACATCCCATCTATGGAAACCCCAAGATTCAGGGGCAAGTTCTTTGATCTGAAGTCACTGCACTGTTGGGACCAATTCAACTCAGGGCCCAGGTCCTTCCCAAGCACCATGCCCCAGTGGTGGCCTCCTGCATACTAACAGGGAGTTGTGACAAAAGGAGAAGTAGCTCCATTGAAGACATATTTCATGCATCTTTTCACTTCTCCAGGAAAAGGTTCAGTTCCATCCTGTAACTCTGTATGAGCATAGATGTGAATGTGCTTCAGTCATTATGCACACTGCTAGAAAGTCAGGGTACAAGGATTTTCTGGAAGACATAATTTTTATTGCATAAGCAGGATTCGTTTTAAGAACAATAAAGGAGCTCAGAATGAAAGGTGTGTACCTCAGAATATGTGGAAACAGAGCCAGGGGAGGAGCTAAGTGATAGGATGTATAAGGAACTGGGTGCAATAAATAAAAAAATGTGAAAACAACTGCAATGCTCATCAGCTATTGCATGGATGAATAAAATACAGTTCCTCCATACAATGGACTCTAACTTGGCCAAATGAAGAGTTAAGCACTGACACATGCTACTTTGTGCATAGGTATGGAGAACATGGTGAGCGAAAGGAGCCAGTCACTAAAGATCACATATGTATGCTTCCCTTTATATGAAATACGCAGAGTAGGTAAACCCACAGAGGCAGAAAGATTCGTGAGCTGGGCATCGTGATGCACACTTGTTAATCCCAGTGCTCTGGGAGACTGACGTAGGACTGCAAGATTGAGTCCTGCCTGGTGGTTGCTGGAGAGAGGGAGTGGGAATGGCAGAAAGCAGAGCTTTCCAGGCACCAAAGACAGGAGTGCACAGGAGGTTCTGGGGTGGAAGGAAAGCGTGGCCTGATCAGAGCACAGCATGGAGCCAGGACAGCAACAGGAGGTGAGGCAGTGGAGTGGCCAGAGGGACTGGATGATCTGGGGCCATGTGATCCATTGTCTGGGCATTGGCTTCTACTTGGAGGGAGATGGGGTCTCATTGGCAGTTTTGAGCAGTCTTTCTCTCTCCCTCTCTCTCTCCCTCTTGTGTGTAATACTGAGGAATGAATCCAGGGCCTTTCAGATGCCAGACAAGTGGTCTGAGTGAACCACACTGAACCACATCCTCAGCACCCACTCCTTGAAATACCATCTTGCTAAGTTACACAGGCCGACCCTGAACTTGCAATTTTCCTGCCTCATCCTTCCTGGTAGCTGGGATCACAGGTGTGTACCACCACACCTAGCTCATTTTATATCTCAACAGGATCCCTCTTGCAGGAGAAGGACTTGAAGGGGGCAAGGTTAGAATAAGGGGAACCAGTTTGGAGGCTACTGTAATAGTGAGCTTTTTCATCACTAGGACACAATTCACAACACTTGCAATTTAAGGGAGGAGAGGTTTCATCTGGCTCACAGTTCAGGGGACTCAGTCTATAGTTGGGCCGTCTCTAATGCAGAAACATCACGATGGCAGGACCTGGTGGAGGAAAGCTGCTCACCTCATGGCACCCAGGAAGCAGAGAGAGAAAGGTGGAGCTGGGGACAAGAATATATCCTTCCAGGCCACACTCCAGTGACTACCTCTTTCAGCCAGTCTCCACCCCTTACCAGCATATTCAGCCATAAATTCGTTAGTGGATCAACACACAGATGAGTATAGCAACCCCATGATTCAGGCACCACCTAAAGCCCCACCTCTAGACACCTGAGATTTTGGGAGACATTAAAGATCTAAACCATAACAGCTACTGAGGTTCAGGCAACAGATGACTCCAACTTGGACCAGGAAGCAGGAGCAGCAGTGGTGGTGGGGAGAAACGTCTAGTTCTGGCTCCATTTTTTTTTTTTGTGTGTGTGTGTGTGGTGCCAGGGATTGAACTCAGGGCCTTGTGCTTGCAAGGCAAGCACTCTAATCACTGAGCTAAATCCCCAGCCCTCTGGCTCCATTTTAAAAACAGAGCTGACCCTCAGGCTTCCAGCTAAGCAGCTAGGAGACTGGCATTAGATTTTATTGAGTGGGGAAAAACTGCAGGAAGGGTCCTGCTCATAGGTAGAAAAAAGGTATAGAAAAAAAAAAATAAATAAATAAAAGAAAAAAGGTGTAGCTAAATATAGACATTTTACATTTTGTTTTTTTTTTAAAAAAACATTAAACCATAAACATATACCAAGATGCTAAGGCATCTTTGTAATGATCACTTTTGAGGGCTGTGTAATCCATTCATTTAACCTAAATTACATAACTATTTCCTTTGTTAATCATTAAGACTCTTTATTTAATTTTCAAAATTATAGATAATCCTATAATGAATATCTTTGCGCTGATGGTTTTTTTCCTTCTATAGTTTTTTCAAGAGATTTAATTCTTAGGAATGGATTTACTAGGGGAAAGAGTAAGAACACTTCTTGGCTCTTGAGATGCATTGCCAAACTGTTTTCCAAAAAGAGTGTAGCAATCCTTAAAGGGGGAAAAGTCAATATGACAGCTGCTAGATGACACAAAGAAAAATAACATAAGTTTGATTGGAGTCAATGAAAAAGCAGGAGATAGCACAAATCACATAAAAACCTGTTCACAGAAATAATGGCAGAAAACTTCCCAAGTATGGAAAAAGAACTTGACATACAGAGAAGTGAGGCATACAGAACTCAATTAGTCATGATCAACAAAAATCTACCCCAAGGCATATAATAGTCAAATTTCCAGAAATTTAACACAAGAACAGAATATTGAAAGCTGTTAGAGAAAAGAAACAAATAACCTATCAAGGAAAGCCCATCAGAATCACAGCAGACTTCTCAACACAAACCCTCAAGTCAAGGAGAGCTTGGAGTGAAGTATTTTCAAGCCCTAAAAGACAACAACTTTCAGTTCAGATTGAGGTACCCAGCAAAACTATCTTTCAAAATTGATGGAGAAGTAAGATACTTCCATGACAAAGAACACCTGAAGAGATTCATGACCACCAAACCAGTGCTCCAAAATATTCTGAAGGACATTCTGGAAAGAGAAAATGAGGACTACAACTCCAGGAATCACAACAGAATGAATCCTTCAGGCAAGGCAAGTAATTAAACAAAAGGGAAAAATAGGGAGCCAACAATAGGTAAATAACTTGACAAGAATAAGTCAACATATGTCAGTTAGCACCATCAGTGTAAATGGTCTCAACTCACCAATCAAAAGAAGCAGACTGGCAGAATGGGTCAAGAAGCAAGACCCAGCAATATGCTGAATACAAGAAACACATTTAATTCAAAAAGAAATTCGGCTGGGGATTTAGCTCAGCGGTTAAAGTGCTTGCCTTGCAACCACAAGGACCTGAGTTTGATCCCCAGCACCAAAAAAAAAAAAAAAAAAGAAAGAAATTCATAGATTTAAAGTCAAAGGATGGAAAACAATACTTTATGTGACAGGAACCCGGAAGAAAGCAGGGGTAGCCATTCTATTTGCAGACAGAGTGGATTTCAAGACAAGACTCATTAAGAAAGACAAAGAAGGTCACGACATCCTTGTAAATGGAGCAACCCAAGAAGAAGAGATGACAATCATAAATATATATGCACCTAATACCAGCGTGCCTAATTACATACAACAAATATTGATGGACATGAAAAACCAAATAAGCACCAATACGATTGTAATGGGGGACTTCAATACCCCGCTGTCACAAATCGACAGACCAACTAGACAAAAAGTAAACAGAGAAATATCAGAACTAAAGCAAACTCTAATGGACCTAGTAGTTGTATACAGAGTATTCCACCCCACAACATATGAATACACATTCTTCTCAGCTGCACATGGGACTTTCTCCAAAATAGACCACATACTAGCTCATGGAACATGCTTAAGTAAATCAAAGGAATCAAAATTATCCCATGCATACTATCAGACCATAGTGCATTGGAACTGGAAATAAACAGCAAAAGGAACCACAAAAACTTCATAAACACATGGAAATTAAATAGCCCCCTCCTGAACAACCAGTGGGTCACAGATGAAATTAAAGAAGAAATTAGACAGTTTCTACAATTGAACGATAATGCCAATACAACCTACTGAAATTTATGGGACACAATGAAAGCAGTCCTACAAGGGAAATTTATAGCATTGAACTCCCATATCAGAAAAAAATAGAGTGAGCTCAAATAAACAACCTAATGTTGAACATCAGGCTTCTAGAAAAAGAAAAGCAAGTCAAACCCGAAGCTTGTACAAGGGAGAACATTATAAAGATCAGAGCTGAAGTTAACACAATAGAAACTAAGAAAACAATACAAAGAATCAATGAATCAAAGAGTTGGTTCTTTGAAAAATTAAAATTGACAAACCCTTAGCCAACCTTATAAAAAAAAGGAAAGAAAAGACTGAAATTCATACAATTAGGAATGAAAAGGGTAAAATCATGACAGATCCTGTAGAAATCCAGAAGATCATCAATACCTACTTCGAGGGCCTGTATTCTAATAAGATCGAAAACACAGAAGAAATGGACAGATACCTAGATACATATGAATTACCAAAACTGGATGTGATGGTTGATTGTGTTAATTTGTAAGAGAAGCTTAGCTTAGCAATTCTACACCCTAGGGTATAGAAGATCCACCCTAGGGCAGCCCATCTGCTAGATGGTACAAAAGGGAGATGAAGAGGGATAGACCTCATCCAGTTTCTTTGGATTGCCTTGGTTCCTTTGGAGAAGCTCCAGACCTTCGCTTGGATCCCTCGGAACTCCAGACCTTCACCTGGATCCTTTGGACCTCTAGACCTTTGCCTGTATCCTTCAGACCTCCAGACCTAAGGCTGGGCCCTCCAGATCTCCAGTGCACAGATGGACCCTCTGCACGCTTCCACATCGGACTTGTAGGAAGCCCAAGGAAGCCAGTTGTAAGCTCTCACATATTCATATATCTTGCATTGTATCTGTTTCTCTAGTGAATACTGACTAATATACTGGATCAAGAAGATATAAAAACTCTAAATAATCCAATATCAGCCACTGAAATTGAAGAAGTAATTAAAAACCTACCAACAAAGAAAAGTCCAGGTTCTGATGGATTCACTGGTGAATTCTACAAGAAATTTAGAGAAGACTTAATGCCACTAATTCTCAAACTCTGACAAAATTGAAAGAGAAGCAATACTCCCAAATTAATTCCTGGAAGCAAGCATTACCCTAATACCAAAGCCAGAGAAGGATCCAACAAAAAAAGAACTACAGGCCAATCTCATTAATGAACATAGATGCAAAAATCCTCAATAAGATACTAGCAAACAGAATGCAACAAATTATCAAGAAGATTACACACTATTATTATAGACAGTGAAGTAAGGTAGAAATATTATAGGCAGTCAGACAGGGCTGGGCCCTCAATGGAGTCAATACACAAGAGGAGAATACGCTACAACTATGGCTGGAGGTGCATCCATTGAAGGTCAGGTCTCAAAATAAGGCTGAAGGATAAACAATGAACTGAAGATCACACTCATCTGATCTGATAAAGTCTAGGTCACCCAGGTGGGCGACCAAGACCTCCAGATCTGCCCCATCCTGGAATGTCTTTATTCTGTCTATGTTCATTTGCTATGTGACCTTCTTCTCCATTGGATCACTATTACCTAAGCGACTACACTATTATTGGTTAATCGTCATTTTGACACACATTGTACCCACCTCGCAGTTTTGCTCTATAAAACTTCCCCTGAAAAGTGAGCTGGTTGGCAACCCACTCGGGTCCTCTTCTGTCTCTCAGGAGCTCTCTTTCTCTCACTCAATAAATTTCCTACTCTTAACCTCCTTTGTTCCTTAGAATTCATTCTTTGACTTCGGGGAACACGAACTCAGCGTAACTGACATCTAGCAGGTTGGGAGTTATATTTTTTCCCCTATATCACTATGACCAAGTAGGATTCATTCCAGGGATGCAGGGATGGTTCAACATATGCAAATCAATAAATGTGATACACCATATTAACAGAGCC
The DNA here is from genome assembly GCA_004026905.1 of Hystrix cristata. Lineage (NCBI taxonomy): Eukaryota > Metazoa > Chordata > Mammalia > Rodentia > Hystricidae > Hystrix > Hystrix cristata. The sequence continues at coordinate 13,035 of PVJO010001281.1, read as the reverse complement.
AAGGACAAAAATCATATGATCATCTCGATAGATGCAGGAAAGGCATTTGACAGGGTCCAACACCCATTCATGATAAAAACCTACAGAAAATTGGAATAGATGGTTTAAGATTCACTATGTGGTTATTGAGAGTTGGTTCGAATGCCTGAGTTCTGGTAAAGGTCTAACTTCCCCTGCGCCCTGGTCTTCCAAGGTCTGGCTAACCTTGCAGGGACAGTCCTACTATCAACAAAGAATTTACTTTGATCTGCACTCTGGCGGCATCCCGGCTCCTAGCCAGACCCAGGTGAATGCCTGAGATAAAGTCGTGCACGCCCATTTCCTGGAGGAGAACATTCCTTTGTCAGAGCATAGATAACTACAGGTGTAGCACCCAGGTGCACTCTCACTCTCTCCTGCACTCTCTCTTTTTCCTTCTCTCCTTCTCTCGTGCCTGCCAAGGTTGCTGATTTCTTTCACTCATGTAGCTGATGTTTTTTGCTCACGTAGCTGATGATACTTTCTCCTGTGTGCGTCGGTGGGTGCTGCTGTTGGCTGTGCCTCCACGACTGCTGTTTTCTTCTCGCGCCCTGAGTGACTGATACTCCTCTCAACCACAGTTAAGATCTTTGCTTGAATGTATTCCCGTGCTGTAAGTCACCGGTGATGAGAACGGCGAATTGGTGGTATGAATTTCTAGAGCTTTTCCTTTTCTCTTACTTACTTTATTGTTATTAAATAACTTAATTAGTATTTGTGAGTGGTTTCTTGTCTTCTTCCCCACGAATCAAGCCCTTAAACAATAAGTCCGTGCACAGTGACAGCAAGCATTTACCCCCTTGCTGTTACAATGGTCTTCTTCTCAACAGCCAACATCATACTAAATGGTCAAAAACCAAAAGCTTTCACTCTAAAATCCGGAACAAGACAAGGATGTCTGCTCTCACCACTCTTATTCAATATAGTTCTGGAAACATTAGCCAGAACAATTAGACAAGAGAAAAAAATAAAGGGAATAAAGATAGGAAAAGAAGTTAAATTATCGTTATTTGCAGATGACATGATAGTCTATATAGAAGACCTCAAAAACTCCACCAAAAGACTTCTAGACTTAATAACCAAATTCAGTAGCATAGCTGGAACAAAGTCAACACTCTGAAATCAATAGCATTCCTGTACACAAACAACAGACTCACCAAGAGAGAAATTATGGAAACAACACCTTTCACAACAGCATCCAAAAAAATGAACTACCTTGGAAACAATCTAACAAAGGAAGATCTATACATAGAAAACTACAGTACTTTGAAAAAGGAGACTGAAGAAGACATCAGAAAATGGAAAGCTATCCCTTGCTCCTGGGTAGGAAGAACCAATATAGTGAAAATGGCCATACTCCCAAAACTGTTATACAGATTTAATGCAATCCCAATTAAAATACAAATAGCATACCTCACAGAATTAGAGAAAACAATCCTAAAACTCATTTGGAACCAAAAGAAACCTAGAATAGCAAAAGCAATTCTGGGCAACAAAAGCAAAGCAGGGGCCATCACAATGACTGACCTAAAACTATATTATAAAGCTACTGTAATAAGAACAGCATGGTACTGGCACAAAACAGACCCCAGGACCAATGGAATAGATTAGAAGATGAAGAAACAGGTCCAAACACTCTCAGTCACCTTATCTTTGACAAAGGGGCCAAACAACCTCACTGGAAGAAAGACAGCTTCTTTAATAAATGGTGCCGGAAAAACTGGCTCTCCACCTGCCAAAGGTTAAAACTAGACCCATATCTTTCTCGATGCACTAAGCTAAAATCAAAGTGTATCAAAGCTCTAAATATTAAAACAGAAACACTAAATCTGTTGGAAGATAGAATAAGTAGAACTCTTGAAGACATAGGTGTAGGCAAGGACTTTATGAACAAAACCCCAGTTGCCCAGGAAATATCACAAAGAATCAACAACTGGGATCTAATCTTAGTAAAAGGCCTTTACACAGTGAAAGAAACCACCAACGGAGTGAAGAGACAACTTAAAGAGTGGGAAAAAAATTTTGCCAGGTATTCCTCTGACAAACAACTAATATCTCGAATATATAAAGAACCCCAAAAAAACAGACCCCCAAATTTAAAAACCCAATCCAAAAGTGGGCAACTGAAATGAATAGACACTTCTCAGATGAAGAAGTACAAACAGCAAATAAACATATGAAAAAATGTTCAACATCACAGGTCATTTGAGAGATGAAAATTAAAACAACCCTGAGATTCCACCTCACTCCAGAAAGAATGGCTATAATCAACAAATCAGCCAATAACAAATGCTGGAGGGGCTGTGGAGAAAAAGGAACCCTTCTCCACTTTTGGTGGCAGTGTAGACTGGTGCAATGGCTATGGAAATCAGTGTGGAAATTCCTCAGGGAACTAGGACTAGAGGTTCCATCTGACCAAGCTATTTCCCTTCTTGGTGTCTTCCCAAAAGAATTAAAAGCATCATACTGCAGCGATATATGCACACCCATGTTTATAGCAGCACAGTTTGTAATAGCTAAATCTTGGAAACAGCCCAAATGCCCATCAACCAAGGAATACATAAAGAAAATATGGATTTTTTGTACAATGGAGTACTACTCTGCCATAAAGAATGATAAGCTTGAGATATTTCTAGGTCAGTGGATGCATCTTGAGACCATACTCCTAAGTGAAATAAATCACACACACATGTTTAACTACTGCATTGTTTCTCTGGTGTGAGAAACTGAAAGTGTAAATAAAGACTAGAATGTATTTTATTGGGAAAGGGAAGAAAATGTCCAAATGGGAAAGGGAACAAGGGAGGTGGAGGGGGAAAGGAACAGAGGGACAAGAGAAATAAGAAATGGAAGGAAAAATTGGAAACGGAGCTTTTGTAAATAAGGAGGGAGGAGGGGGTGAAGGGAGGGGAGGGAATGGGAAAAAAAGAAGCAACAAGATATGTCATGTACAGGTACAAATTCCCTATGATGAACGTTATCACTATGTACATCTAAAATGTAATATTAAAATAAAAAAAGTCCTTAAGGGGGGCCAAAACTTAAGAGTGTAGTAGTTTCACCATAGATTGGACAGTGTGTAATATTAGGGTTTTAACTGCTCCCTAACAAAGGGGGTAGAAGGTTTTTCTATTTTTAAAAAATCTGCACATATTTGATTATAGTTAAGGCTGAACATATTTTAAATTTCTTTGTGTGACTTTGGCTATGAATTGACTGTTTGGATCCTTTGCCTATTTATTTACAACAGTTCTAATATCTTCCTTACCTGTCTGTTGAACCTTCTAAAATGGAGATAGACATGCATGCTTTGTCAATCATTTTTAATAAAAATCATTTAAATAAACCAGGAAAATTCCATTAAAATGACTTTGTGTGGCTCTTGTCAAAAACAAAACACATTAGTAAGTGGATAATTTTACTCTATTTTGATGGCTAATTCATTTAAAAATTGCTATATTGATTTAAAAACCCTTTTTTTTTCCAGTGAAGGAGGGGTACATGTGGACAGGTGGTGGTCACAGATAAGAGCCCACCTTCTAGATCCTCCTCCTGAGTAGCCAAGTTTCACCACCGTCCACTCCAAGCACACCTTGCTGATGGTATGGGGGAAGGCACTACACAGAACAAGGGACAGGGACAGACAAGTCTTCCACAGGTAAGTGCCGGGCATCTTGGAGGGCCGAGAGAACAAACACGAGTGAGAAATAGGGATGGGACTTCTGGAGGCTGCTCGTGCCTCCAGCTGCCCCAAGGGTACACAGCATCTTGTAGGGGCTGGGCTGGATTGCCTCTAAGTTTCCTTCCAGGCCTGAGAATCTGAGGTCCTGAGAACTCACTTTTCTGCCTCTCTGGCATTACTGGCATCGGTTTGCTCTCACGGCCCATCTCCAGATACTGACATCTTGCCTCTTTAGAACTAAGACAATGCCATATCCATGGTAGAAGCTTTGATCCCTCCTTCCTATCACTAGTCCCCCTTTCTGAGTCTAGACACAGAGAGCAGGGCTGGGTCTTCTCATACCTTTATACACATCATGCACTAGACAGGGACTCCAACTGGAAAGCTGCTGTTGACTTGGAAGGTCCTCAGACGAAGGTTAGCAGTTGGGAGAACTGGCTCTGTACATAGGAGGCTTCCTGGTGTGGGTGCCTGTATGCCTCGCAGTTTACTGACTGTACTTGTTTCCACCAGTGGGTTGCTATGAAGATTAAATGGAAATTGGATAAAGTTTGTTCTATAATTACTGAGCATCACATAGCTTCTTGTACTAGTCTCTGTTCCAAAAACAGAGATGTAAGAAATGGTTCCTGGCATCATGGTACACAGCAGGAAAGAATATGATATGGTTCTCAGGGAAAGGAGGAGACGAGTGCCAGGAGCTCTGAGTCAGAGGGGACATGTGGACAGGTCTTGAGGATTTCCCAAGGAAATTGACACATGAACTGAGTCTTGACAAGTGGCTGGAACCTTGGCAGGTGGGAATGGGGTGGAAGGACTTGTAGACAGAGGCACTGGTTTGAGCACTGCTTAGGCTAAAACATGGCGAGCATTTGGGGGCTGGCCAGCAGGCCTACTTGGCTGGTGCTATGGGTGTTTGGGGTTGGACAGAGTGGCAGGAAATAGGCTAGAAAAATACAGTGGTGCTAGAAAGCAAGGGAGCCAGGACTTTTAGAGGCGGTGTAAGCCCTGGACAGAGCCGTGCCTGAAAGAGAGGGCAGGGAGGAAAAAGGACAAAAACAGCATTGGTGAGAAGGCTTTTGGAAAAACCGGGAACAAGATGCTCAGGCCTGGAGGAGAGCTGGGGTGACAGGGGAGACCGAGGAGGGGACTGTGACAGAACATCTCAGGGTGGGACGGGACCAGGGCCTGGAGCAGGGAAGCGTCCTGGGGTAAGGGACTGATGAAAGCTCTCCTTCTGACAATTAGTGGATCTCAGGAGATCAAGGCGCTCATCACCTTTCCGGTGGGAGGACAGCTCCTCTCTGGGTAGAACTCTTGCCAGGGTGGGGTAGGAGGACATCTGGGCTGATCACCCCTCCCCAGCTTCCAGCAAGGAGCCCTGCCATGAGGACTGGATAAGGGGAAGGTGAGTGCGGGTGCTGTTTCCTCCAAGAAGCCTTCCCTGGGCTCCATGTCAGGTTTGAATTGGGTCACCTGATTCTACTTTGTCAAAATCCTTATTTGACACTTTGCATAGTTTAATTACAGGATTACAGCTGTCACCTGCCCAGCTGTAAAGACATAAAGACAGATCAGCACTTGCCTGAGACTGAGGTCAGGACGGAGAGTGACTGTAAATGGGCACGAGGAACATTCCCAGTGTCTAACACTAGATCTTAGCTAGGTGGGGGAGTACCAAGTTTGTAATCCCAGCACGCTGGGAAACTGAGGCAGGCGGATTTAAATTCGAGCCCAGTTTGGACAACCTAGCGATTTAGCGAGACCCTATGTAAAAATAAAAAAGGTGCTGGGAATGAAGGTGAGGGTGAAGGCCCTGGGTTCAATTACCAGGAAAAAAAAAAGAAGCTAGATCCTCTGACGGTTGCTTTTAGTGTGTAAATGTTATAATATATAACTTACGCTTCAAGTACCTGTGGGCTACACTGTCCGCCTCGCGCCCCCCAGGGATTTTAAACTCCAAGAGAGGAAGTGCGTCTCCAAAGCCGAAGGCTTGATTGGCACCCAGCAGGCGCGGAGCTGCCAATGAGGAGCGAAGAGGGCGGGGACTCTACTCTAGTCAGACCGCTTCCGGTTCGCAGCCGCGCAACCGGCTGGGCGTGTCCCGCGAGGGGAACCCGGCGATTGGCTAGCGGGTGCCCAAAGTGGGGCAGGCAGGGAGAGCGCAAAGACCCTGGAAGGGGGCGTTCCCTGAGGGGGCGTGGCCACGCTCCGGGGCGGGCTCAGGGCACCGCTGCGCGCACGCGCCGAGCTGTAGTCGCTGTCGCCGGGCGAGACGGCGGGCGCGATGGCTGGGCCCGCGTGGATCTCCAAGGTGAGCGCCAGCGCCGGGCGTGGGGCAGGCGGCGATCGGCGTGTGCTGGAGGGGCGGAGGCAGCCGGCAGGGCGGGGGCGGCGCGGGCGCGGTGTGGAAGGGTTCCCGGCTACGCTGGCCGAGGGGGCGCTCCGAGTATGGGAGCGCGCAGCGGCCCACGCGGCCAAGACAGGAGGGCGTCAAGGTCGAGGCGGGGTCGCTGGGTCCCGGGCCGAGAGAGGCCTCGCGTTGAATCGGGAGTCGGCAGGCGGCCCACCCGGCCGGTACTCCTCCGGGTCCGCGCAGCCCACGGTGGCCCTCTGGATGGGAGCCAGGCTGTCTTCCCTCGTAGGCTGTTCCCTCGTAGGGCTCCGAGGCGTTTGCAGCCGTTTCCCTTCCTGAGGACCCGGGCATCGCGCACCTCGGGGTCATCCCGGACCCACGAAAGGGGCCCCAGCGCATGCCCTGGCCCTTGATGGGATCCCTGCGGTGATCGGCAGGGCGTTTGTCCTTGACAGCCCCTCTGCGGTGCGGAAAGGACTTGAGATCACCCCGATTCCCTTCGCCACGCCCTGCTCTCAGGGAGCTAACCTGTGCCTTGGGTGAGACTCACCCAAGGTCGTGCGAGGTCTGAGCCGGGAAGAACCCAGGCACCCGGGGTCTCAATACCAAGGTCACATAGCAAGTTCCCGGGCCCGCACATGGGACACCAGCCTGTAGGTTCCTGCTGCTATTAATAGGTGGTCGCCCAGAACTCTCCCATAAGCAGATCTTTTACAACTGTCTTCTTTTTTTCAGTTTAAAGAGGTGCACTGATAAGCGGTTTACTGATAAGATCCCTACACTGGGATTTAGAGGTTCTTTTTGTTTTTGGTGCTGGAGATCGAACTCAGGGCCTTGCGATTGGCAAGCGCTCTGATCACGGAGCTAAATCCCCAGCCCCTAGGGGTTCTTAGGTTTAAATCCTGGCAAGACCGTTGGCTGACTGTAACGCTGAGCAAAATGAACATCTCTGAGCCTTTATATGACCCTCAGAAAGATATCTATTTTTATGTCACAGTTATTTGAGGTTTAAATAGAACAGTGTATCTAAAAGCACCTAGAACATGTAGAAGGAACACAAAAATCGGAAGCTTTCTTGACCATCAATAGATTAGTTTTGGGGGCCAGTCATCAAGCAGAGGTTCCTGGGTTTTTTACTCAATAACTGGGTTCAACTGTGCCAGTCCCTTCAGACCCAAATTTGCTAGGGATGGTAACTGTTAGGTTACATTTGCTTCTAAAGGTGAAGCAACTTGTGGGTTAAATTAAGACAAATCAGTCCCTTAATCCCTAGGCTTGCACCTAACACCTACTGATAATTCATCTTGGGGACTAAAGAGACACTAGTGATAAGTGTGCTGGTAAATTTGTTGTGCCTTTACTGTGGGCTGCAAGGAGAAACTGAGGAGAAGGATTTCAGAAAGTGCCGCACTGCAGAATCAGGAGATGAGGTTCTCAGTCAGGCTTGGTGGCACATACTTGTAAACTTGGCACTCTGGGAGGCTGAGGCAGGAGGATTACAAGTTTGATTCCAGCCCAGGCAGTTAGCAATTTAGCAAAACTCTCTCAAATTAAAAAGGGCTGGGGATGTAGCTCAGTGAGAAAGCCCAAGGTTTAGTCCCATTACCAAAAAAGGAAAGAAAAGAAAAGAGAGGTCCTCCTTGGACATGGACTCCCTGTGCACTGGCCTTCACCTCTGGGCCAGTTTCTCCTTGTAGGAGTTGGTGCCCCACAAAGTCCTCCTGAGGCCAACCCAGGATAGGGAGGGACCGAACTGGATGCTGGTTTTGGTGGACCAGTTCCTCTACTGTGTTGCCATTTAAGGTTTTGTTTGAAAAAACATCTGCAACTCAAAAAAAGTTTTCCCCCAGAGAAAATAGAGGGTTTCTAAAGACTTTCGCGGCTCTTAAATACTATAATGAGCCAGTTTGCCATCAGCCAGCACTCACTGCGTGAGTCCTGCCCTCCATCCATCCCACACCATATTGTGTTTTGAAGCTGGAGTATGAAGAGAAGAGAAGAGAACGAGGAGCTAGGGATTAAGATGGCCCAGGATCTGGTCAGAAGTTCAAGGGCCCAGTCTAGGCTCTGGGACTAGTCAGTGTTCTTACCTGAAAACCTTAGCTCCCCAGCTCCCGCCCTTTACCCCAGCACTAGCTTTGCACTTAGCTACTCCCTGACCCCTTTTTATAATTTTTTTGAGAAAGAATTTCACTAGTTTGTGGAGGTTGGGCTCAAACTTGTGATCCTCCTGCCTCAGCCTCCCCTAGTCCTGAGATTATAAGCATGCACCGCTTCACCCTGCTTCCCAGATTTCATTGAAAAAAAACCAAAACGATGTCCTATATATGTATAGGTGTAAGGTAGAAGACAGTCTGCTCTAAAAGAATCTTATTTTATGTAGAGTTTGAGACCATTGTAATAATTTTGCCAATGGAGTAAGATCATGGAGGAGAGATGACAAACATGGAAAAGATTGCTTGTTAAAGATCATTGCGCGCGCACACACACACACACACACACACACACACACAAAGATCACTGCACATGTTAAACCTGAAATAGAACTTTCAGATAGATATGATTGAGGGTGGCCTCCATTGATTGATTGATTGAGACAGGGTCTTGGTATGTAGTTTAGGTGGGCGTTGAACTCACTGTGTTAGTTTAGACTGGCCTCAAACTGACAACAATCCTCCTGCTTCAGCCTTCTGACTGCTGGGATTACAGGTGTGTGCAACCACACCCGGTAATTTTTTTTGAAAGATTTTTGTTTAGCCCCTACCGTGAGGCAGCCGCTCTGGAGAGCCAACCGAACAAATCATAAAATTTTTGCACTCTTAGGCTTACATTTCAATTTGGCCAGGTCTTTTGCCACAAGGATGTGAGCCTGTTTTGTGTGAATGTTTTTTCCCTCTTTACTGGGCTGGGAAGACTCACGCAAGTTTTAGTGATTGTCACAGAGTAACTTTAAATGGCCTCCCTTCCAATTATCCACTTGCTGGTGGATGAATTTCATCCTAGGATTAAGATCTGGCAAGTGGTTTTGGCAGAGCCTACTTTTGGATCTGGCCCTAACTTTTCAGTCCAGGACATGATTACAAATTCCCAGGATTAGAGAATCCAATTCATTCATAGTTGGTGGCTGGTTGTTGTGTCATCATCAGTAGAGGCCAATATTTGAGTAAAGATTCAGGCTTGGAAAAGGAAGTCAAAGACAGCAGGAACATGTGTCCCTTCGTTCATGTATGTAGTATGAAAAGAGATCATCAGAGTAAAATCCAATGTGTTTCAAAAAATATAATGCTTAAATTCTTGGCTCAAATGAGAAAGATCCAATATTTATTTAGGTTTTCAAATCTGAGCAAGCTACCACACCGAGCTAATACATGGGTAGAGTATTCCTGGAGCGTTCTTAAATAGATCTGTGCAGATTTGCAGCATTGTCGCTGTCAGCATGACAGCGTGTCCACTGTTGCTGTGCGGCTTCACTCTCTGCCTGACGTCTCTCTGTTGATGTTCATGTAGGTCTCCCGGCTGCTGGGAGCGTTCCACAGCCCAAAACAGGTGACCAGAGGTTTGGCTGGTGGTGTGAGTATAATTATGTTTTTTTATTTTTTCCTTTTAGAAGTTTCTCAAGAAAGATGCTCTGATACATTGTAGAATGCTTAATCTCCATTTATTTAAAACTAAGGGAAATTGGCCATACTTAATGTATACTAAAACTATTAGCAAACATATACACAAACCTATTAGGTCACTTGCACATGTAAAAGAATTATATTACAGTTGGCTGTGGAAGCCTGTGACATTATTGTTTTAAAGAAACCTTGTTAAAAATAGATAGAAATTACCCTTGAGCCTGTTACTTTATTTCACAATCTCATTTTAGTAAGAGGTTTTTTTTTCCATCCTAGTACAACTTGAGAGAAAATTGTTGAGAAGCTTCAAACCCTGCTTTGCATTTTTATTTTGTGAGCTTCGCTAAAAACAGTAGATTGATTGCCAATTAGGAATTTCTCAAACATTGTGAAGCCTTTTAGGCTTATACTTTCTTATACAGTCTTTGTAGACTATCACATTAGTGGATCATGTATTGTCTGTTAAATCTGCTGCTTTTAGAATTCCTGGCATTGGAGTTCTATGCTTTAAAACCTGATACCACATTTTTGGAATATTCTAAGACTGTGGGTCAGTGGTTTCCTATTCATTTTTATTTTATTCCCTTTTTACAAACTCTGATTTGGATTTCCTAATTCCTGTACTCCGATGTAACACTTTATGCATGAAGGCTTTATTAAACCATGGTACATTTTATGTCCTATTTACTTTCTCTACTATGGGAGGAAAGTAGATTTCTGCATGGTCTGATGATGTTTATTACACATTGAGAGGACAAGAAGAAGAAGCCAAAGGTTTCTTTTGGCCCTGTGTATACACACAATGCAAAATGAGTCTTGCACTTGGAGCTTGAGAGTAGCTAAGCCAACATTTCAAACTCATTTGGAGAGCTGATCATTGGTTTCTGCTGTTACTTAATTTTCAGGCTACCCATATTAAAAAAAAATTGTTAGCCTGATAGAGAGGATTACTTTCAGAAGAAATAAGAGGAGAAATTAATTTTGAAAAAAATTTCTTCAGCTATACAAAAAAATTGAGAAATAACTCATTTGCCTGTCCAGGAGGTATGACTAGAAGGCCAAGGATCAGGGAAAGTTGATTTGGTGTTTAAGTCAGTTCGTGATTTTTTTTTAACATAGCTCAGGCAACTGGAACTAAGAAAGGCCAGGTGGAATAATGTTCCCAATAATAAAATGAATAGAATGTATAGTTCTCAAATGTAGAGAAAGACTGTTATCTTAACTCATGTAAATCCCCTGTTCTTTCCTCCGTATTTTTATTTCTACACTTGAAATACTGGCTTCACTTTGTCCGAAGCTGTTAAAACAAATAATTGGTGTTCTATCCTCAATACATTTATTGTCATTCTCTAATGTAACACGGGCTTTGCAGGTCTGATCATGTGTTACTCTTACTGGCCACAAGTCACTTGGCTGAGCTTAGTTTACACTTACTAAGAACCAGTTTTAAACAGGAACTAGGGCAGTGTAGTCTGATTTTCCGAGTTTCAAAACGGGCCTCTGATATTCTGGAAATGCATCTGAAAGAACTTTATAAGCCTGAAGTGGCTGGAGCACAGGCAACCTCTCGCTTTGTGAAGAACCCTTTGAATCAGTGCAGAGAATACTGTTGAAATGTTTGCCAGTCTTTGGTTTTACAGACTTGGATCAATTGGTCTCATCATAGCTTGTCTGAAAAGAAACACCAATTGGGAAGTCTCCTGGGTAGTGTAATTTATTTTTGCTTTATCTAAAGACCATTGTTTGAGTTCTTTTTGAGACCTCTGAATTCAGAATAGATTTCCAGAGTCTCTTGTCTGTTGATTTCTGCCTCTGCCTTTGGGTCCTGGGGAGGTTTGTCTGTTTCTTTCACAGTGTTGGGGTCTTTCTGAGGCACCCTGTGATGTGGATTTCTCTGTCAGTTATATTCTTTTTTTAAACCTTCAAAAACCAATTCTTACTCTATTCCTTTAATGATTTCTTATATTCAGGTTCAGACAGTAACTTTAATTCCAGGAGATGGAATTGGCCCAGAAATTTCGGCTGCAGTTATGAAGATTTTTGATGCTGCCAAAGTAAGTGGGCTTTTAAAAAATACATTTAATAATAATTCATAGAAAAGTGTTCTTAGCCAGTTGTCTTCTGTGACAAAGAATTGCATGTTTTTATAAAGTTGAGAAAGTCTGTTGTTAATCTTCGTAGATCTTCTCTTTAATAATGTATGTTTCAGTGTTATTTGTTACTGGTATTGTTCATAGTTTAAAATCCATGATATAGGCTGGACATGGTGGTGCACACCTATAATCCCAGCACTTGGGAGGCTGAGGCAGGAGAATGACCACCAGTTTAAGGCCGGCCTCGGCTATATAGTGAGTTCAAGGCCAGCCTAAACTACATAGTGAGACCCTGTCTCAAAAAAATAAAATAAAATAAAATCCATGATATATAAAGTAATTGAAGTAATACTGCAGGATTCATGGATCCTTGAATTCTGCCTGCATTTAAAGTCTTTAAGCTTACCTATCTACCTCATTGGGCCTTCCTGGCAAAATGGAGGAGGAAATTGATTTTTCAGAAATGTATATGGGAGATTTTAAAGGAATTCTTTTTTTTTCTTTCTTATTTTCGTTTTTCTTGGTACTGGAGTGCTGGGTACTGACCCAGGGCCCCACATAATGCCAAGCACATGCTCTGCCAATGACCTACACCCCTAGACCCTTGAAAGAACCTTTAAAATTTTTTTTTGATGTGAGCCAGGCAGGGTGGCATACACCCATAATTCAAGCACTCTAGGACTCTGAGGTAGGAGGATCACAAGTTTGAGCCCAGCCTCGGCAGCTAAGTGAGACCCTGTCTCAATATTTTAAAAAGAGTGGGGGAAGGATATAGCTCAGTGCAAAGGCCCTTTACCACCAGAAAAATAAATCCCTAGTACCACCAAAAAAATAAAATAGAATCTGATATGGTATTATTATCAAGCATAGACTATTATTATTTCTAATAGGTAAGCAGTCAATATTTAAAACACTTGCTTTTGTTTGTTTCTTTGTGTCAAGGTCTCTAGTTCAGTTTGGTAATTATTAGTACGTTCACAGAGTTGTACAATTACACGATCTAATTTTGGAACGAAAGAAACCCCATATCTGATGTAGTCGCTCACCCTGTCTTCTCTCTCCCACCCCATCCTCTGCCCTTTATCTTCCTCAGCCCTAGGCAAAGACTGTTTTCTGTCTGTATATGGTATGCTCCAGAATACAGTGAATGTTTAAATTTTTAAAAAATGTATTATAGTAAAAGACACACATTGCCATGAATCCCCATCAGAATACTCCTCCTTGCTTTGAACACACTCATTCCATTATTCTTGCCTTTTTTTTTTT